>JAKCVP010000404.1:0-124831 GCA_023512835.1 Taxillus chinensis | reverse complement strand
TGGCGGAGAAGTCGTCGCCAGATGAAACAAGATAAGATCGTCGAGTGTATTTTGAGGCATCGAGTCCCTGTAGCATTTCGATCATTTCGGCGGTGTGGCCACCACTTCCGAGAACAACGAAAAGTCGGGTTGCTGCTCCAGGACGTCTTGGCCGTGGTCGCCGATTTTTGTTGGGCAAAATTGAATGTAGGCGTATTAGCAGAAGGGGTATCAAAGCCAGGACATTGGCGAGGAAAAGGAGGGGGATGATCATGCTGCCGTTGGTCCGGCGTCAGGTCGAATAAATTGCTTTTGGCGCCTTGGGAAGAACAGCGCAGCCGGGCGGACCAGGCGCGAGAGATGTGGCCCGTCGAGGGGGCATGGTAAGCAGCAGAGAGTGCGTTGAAGACGAGCAGAGTAGGAGTCTAAGACAGCTGATTTGTGTGACGTTGCTTGGACCGAGTCTGCCGCTCTTTCCACTCTTGAGCGTTGCAAAAAGTGAGACTTGACCCTCAGCACGGTCATTGGCACAAGATTACTTGCTTTCACGACGTGCCTTTTGCAGCTTGTGATGGTGAAGCCATGTAGTCTAGGAATTGTACGCAGACCAGTGTTGCTGTGTCGACAGTATACCAATACTTTTGCGCTGTCATCGACAGTGCTGGCACCCGTCAGCAGGATTCTTTTCTTCGCTCGGAGTTAGCGTCTCATCTCCCCGACGAGACAACAGTCCTACCTTCACCTCCACCTCGCAGCTTGTCAGACATGGGCATGAACGTCCTTTGGATGCCAACGCGGCTGACGTGCTTTTACTGCGGAGCCAAGTCCAAACGCAATCATGTTGGCAAGGTGCAGAGCTTCCAGTGCGAGGGTTGCGAGGCTACCAACTATCTGGACGAGGTCAGTAAACATAACTACAGGCACGCGACAGACACTTCACTGACACAGCATTGAAGAACGGCGCAATTACAGATCCGCCCATGTCTGTGACAAAGGCCGATCTGACACCCGAACGACCTTTTACTTCACACTCGCCCCCATCATTATCTCCAGACTCGCCGCCGGATCTGGTCTTTTGTGATGTCTGCCTACGCAACCAACGCCTCCATTACGAGAATCTACGCCTTTACCTTCCTGAACGCCACGATCCACGATACCTAGAATTTGCGGCCGCTCTTCCAAAATACAAAGAGCGACTCGAACAGCAGTACCCATTGATATGTAGCGACTGTGCGCCGAGAGCCCGAGAGCGGATCAAAGATGCTGGCTATCTTGCCAAAACAGACCACATTCGGCGTTTGATGGACGCAACCAGAAGCGGTGCCATCCCTCCACGCCGTCACTCCACCTGGCGCTGGCTACTCATCAGTGCAGGCGGACTCTTGTGGTGGTCCGCCGTTATCACACAGATCCTCTGGCATGTACTAGGAATGCTGTCTGAGCCATACGATGCGGCACTCACTCCCGACGATGAGCCCGCACACCTCTCATCTTGCGTCTCTGAATTGCGGGAACATGGACAAGCGAGCGTGGTCTGCGTCACCAAGTCAGCTACATACCTGCCACTCGTGGCCGTGGCTGCTATCATCTCCCTGTGGTACAACCCTCAACTATATAAACGATATTTCGGACGCCAGCGCGGCAAGCTTCTACGTCTGACGGAGTACTACTGCCACTGCATTGTCTCTCTGTCTGCACGGCTAGTCATTGCATTTCTCCTCGCTTCGCCCTCGACTTCTCCCGTGCAGGGAGACTTGTATCGCGCGGCCCATGGTTTCGGCGTCATATTCACGCTCGGGACTACATTGGCGGCGCTCTCCATTGTTAAGCTTGACACGACAGCTCGCGTCAATTTCCACATGGACCCTTCGAAGATCCTGCCAGACGTTCCCGAGCGACCAAACGACGTCCCACGTCCCCTTCGCACAGGTGGCATGTACATAGACGACCCGCCATCGCCATCGCCACAAACAAAAAAAGCTGCTACACCCTTGCAGCCTGTTAATATCAACAAGCAAACACCTTCAAAACCACTGTTTTCGCGACCTTCGCCGTTGGACTCTGAAAATGATCCAGACGCAATGGACTGGTCACCCATCACTACCACCCCCTCGCACAACCTCCGACCCCGATATGCTGCACCACCAACAGAGCACTCACCACTCATCAACGGCCCCAATCCATTTGCACAAAAGGTCCCTGATGCGCCACCGACACGTATGCGCCACCCACTAGAACGACACGCGGTTTCGCAAGCTGCGCCCGGATTCACAGAGCCGCAGCTGGAGAAGCACAACTTCTTCTCGTCTCTACGACAGACGGCGTCGCCCACGAGACCGCTACGTCAATCCAGTGAAGAAACAGAAGCCGCAACAGACGACGAAGCCCCCAACCCCTTCAAGCCAGCTCGCGGCCCCGGCAGCCAGAAAATCGACTTTAACCCTGCGCCCCCACGCTTGGCGCTGCAAAAAGACCGAGAAGAAACGGGACTTGAGTCGCTGTTCAATACTGTCTTTTCATTCAGGGAAGAGCCCGCTGAAGTAGCGCAGATGCAGACACGTCAGGCCCAGACACAGACACAGACGCAGACACAGTTTGGCTCTCGACCATGGACCAGCACCCGTCAGCACTCACTTCAGTCTAGCAGTCTGCGCAATGCCCAGCAGCAGCAGCAGCCAAAGGCAGGACTGCGCATGTTTGAAGTTCACCGCGATGAGCCGCCTGTGGAGAAATGGAAGGCTGCGCTGTGGAGTGTGCTCGTGTTTGGCGTGCTGCCCGCTTGCATACTCGGCTGTGTGTTTCTCGGGGTGCGGTATGCGAGGGGCGCGCAGCTGCGTGGCGAACTTTAGATTGTGTCGGCTGGACTTTACGGCGTGGTGGGGATGGATGGACGGTGTAACGAATTATGACTTGGATGACGAGTGCGCGCTGCCTAGTTGGCTTGCGTACTTAGCTACTTGTTCACTTTTTCTGCCTGTTCACTTGCTTGCTTGCTCATTCGTTCTGCTTGTTCAGTCGTTACTTGCTCACTTGATCGCTTGCTTGTTCATGTGGTGGCTTTGTGCCCTGCCTGGTGACTTACTCGTTCAATTACGCATCTGATCAACCTCACCGCTCACCTTGACGGTAAATGACTGATTACTGATTCGCCACATAGAATCAACAAGCGAGCGAGCTACTTCGTACCTAGCTCATGTATTTTCAAACCCGTGAATCTGCAAATCCGCATTTGTGAGCAAGCAAGCAAGACAGTGAATTGCATAGCTGAATTTGCGCAAAAAAGTACGCGAGTAATGACTTGGTGAGGTCTATAAGTTCTGTGCGTTCTGCGAGGCCCCGATTGGAGCGGAAAATGAACTGAAAAATTAGGATCTAGACGGACGAAGCAAAGTAAAGTTACAATGGAGCGAGATACACTTTAGTACACACTCCGAACTAGCCTTGATCTTTTTTTTGGGAGGGGGGAGGGGGACGTCGTGTTTTTCGTGCCTTGTCTCTTCTTTGCTGCTCCTTTCTCCTTCTCCTGCCTCCTCTTCTGCGTCTTCCTTTTTTCGAGAAATGTTGGGAGACGTTTCGAATCACAAGGTCCTTTTTATACGGAGAGCATAGCATTCAGTGGACTTTTCAGCTGAGATGAAACGAGGTGAAATGAAATGAGGTGAGATGAGATGAAGTGAGGTAAGGGCAGACGCAAAATCAACTGACAAGCGGTATGTGACAGCCTTTTTTTGTGAGATACATCTTTTAAGCGCATACTGTTTCAATGACTCATGTACATACTCACGAAGCGAGACTCAATGCCATAAAATCCCACGCAGCCGCTCTCGTGGGGAAGAAAAGAAAAAGAAGCGGAAGAAGAAGCGGAAGAAAAAGGGTTGGGGGGCGAAAGGTGCAGTAGGCTGTGCGGCGCAGTCATCCCAGTCCTGTCATTTCCGTCATCTCGGTATTCTACCTTAACATCTCACCATGGCGTACCTAGTACGGGCTAGAGTCACAAGAGCGAAAATCTTACAATGGGGAAATATTTTTCAAAAGATCATCAGGTTGCGATCGCTTCACTGCGGGAACATGACGACCGATTTCAGAGGTGAGCATCATCGAATCTCGGAATGTAGAGACTCGCAAAAGTATGTCTGAGTACGATAGAGACTTGATCATAGGCATCTGACTGCAACATTTGAGTGTTTTGCAGCGTGCAGCAGCGAGTGGGATTATTTGCCTCTGATACATATCGTCCCATGTCTAAACTATGACAGCAGCCCGTCGCATCACTTCTGTCCAGTCAATCTTGAAGTAGGTGAGAATAAGTCGATTGCCGGGCCGGCAATTAGCATGGACGCTGGCAGACTGACGCCAGAGACGTGCATAACGCATGGACCAAAGTCCTTTGCACCTTGTATTAGGTTCTGACGGTACACGTCAGCCATTGCGCTGGCTCCAAGGACACCCTCGTTCAAAGTCTGATCAGCAGCTATTCTATACAGTGATTCCTGATAGCCCCAGTGTTTGATGAGTTAATGTGCCACAAGAAGCTCTGAGCCAGCCCGATTCATCCAGATCAGTAGCAGGCACTTCACGTCGAATCCGCTTTCTTGCTTTCTTACAAATCTTAGACACTGCGGAAAATCACTACTACTGTCTGCAAGACGATACATCGCAGCCAATTGAGTGTTCTTTGGGGTGTCAATCGCAGATTTACTGCGTCAGCGGGACCAGACGGCTCTGAGGCAGAATTGAAGAGTGATTGAATCTGGTCCGGTGACCATCCATGATGGCAACAGGTGTCTGTATGAGACACCCTCAATGAGCCTATATCACAGGACTGTACCGCCTCATATGCAGTAACTATCGAAATGTGACGTCTTAACTTGGCTGTCTTGTAATGCACCATTACCAAGCCTAGACAAACAATCTTTGAGTACAATACTCATTTTACATGTTCCAATGTTGTCAAGTCTCCGATGTAAGTCTAATTCGACTGATATTGCATCGATAATGTATAATTTGACTTGAGAAAGCACTATGGCCAGGTCGGTTGAGTCCTGGTGTGTGTTTGGCAGTGTAAATGTCCAAGGGAGCAGGGCCGACTGAGCTGAGGAGACTGACCCAGGGCCAGATCATTTATCGACGCTAAGACAACTTGTCTGAACCGGAACCGCTAAACCCCTATCTCCGGATAGCCTTGGAAATTTGAGTATGGCGTGAACGACACCATAGAGAAGACATACACCGGATTCGAATGCGGTTTGTCGAAGTCGATGGTGGGTTGAAACACGAAGTCTTGCCCGTCTTGGGGAATGTCGCAACCCACCGAATATTGATGAACCACACCCGGTGCGTGCTCCGGGATCGTCTTCGAACCTACAAGATATGGTGCACCTGTGCCGACGCCCCAGTGCCAGTGTAAGTGAAATTGGGTATCCGTCACGTTTCCGACGACGACCATGCGTCCAGCAAACCTACGCGACCCCTTCAACATGCGGACTATCTTGCCTATAAACGGACGTCGCAACAATCTGGCCAAGACAGTATTTTCAGTTTCTTTCTCTTCCATGCAGACTGCATCGGTAATGTTTGTGGTGAAGCCGTCCTCGTCGACGATCAATTCGCGCTCGAACGTGGAGCAGAAGAAGCCTGGATCGCACACGCCACCGCCAATCACAGATTGGTCTGGGCGGGCCGTAAGGATGCAGGCCATCAAGAATACCTTGTTATCTTCACACGACGTGCTTCGCGTGGGATCATGTTTCGTGAAAGTTGTCCCATTCAGTTCTCGACAGTGTCTGTCAAAGTCTGGTACGTAGGAAGGAGAAATTTTGTTCGAGCCTCTTCTCCTGCGGGAAAGGATGTGAGAGAGCTCCGTCACGTAGCCTTCAGTTCCTCTTGTAGTGCTTAACAGTCGAGATTGAATGTCTTGAACAAAGTCCTGCCCTTGCTGCTGGAGAATGTAAGGCTTTAGTTCTTGCAGTAATTTTTCCGTGGTTAGTGAGTTTCCCATTGCGTCAGCGAGGTCTCGCTCATCAAGTCCTAAACCGCCGTTCGCGTGGATGATCTTCGAGACGAGGAGGATCGCAATGAGTAAGTGAGCTTGCATACTGATGCCGCGCCGCAATATCGTGCCCGGAAATCTTCTCAAGGCGATTGGCGGTTTTCCATGTCTTGCAGCAGGACAGAGCTACGTCAATCTGGATGCGTTATCGCAGTCTGTATAGGTACGTATATTGGAGGGGCGATGGCGACGAGTCGTCGAAGGAGAGCCCTGTTTCGCGCAAGCTAAATGGCAGGGGTACATGACCTGGTGAGCTTCGCTGTCCGTCGGACGGCTTCCAGTAGCCGGTCTAGCTAGGCACGAAGTAAGGTGGACCGTGTCTCGCTTACCAGTATTTTTACTCGCTAGACCTATGCCTCTTTGTCGAAGATTGGCCAGCATCGAAAGTAGGCGATTCGCAAATATCATTCCCCTAGTCGATGGGGTCTGAATGCAGTTATGTCATGGTCACACGAGCTATGGTTATTCGCTTTGTGTCTCACGCGTACTCCATTCGGCGGCTGGAAGCTTTTATAGGCAAGTCTTAGCTTTCCAATTACGTGCTCATGTGAAGCTGACTGTGCTGATGGTGCTCCCGATTTTAACTTTGATAGCGGTCACAGGAATGACAATACCACGTAATTGGCTCGTCAAGTTTGTCTCGATGGGCACGTCGCATATACGTTGATCCTTGGATGTAGGTCGGTTGAGAGTCCAAGCGATTGAGACGTGGAAGTGGTTGCTTGGATCAAGCTCCTTTTCGGCTGCATTAGCCGAAGAGTAAAGTGTAGGTAGGGCGAATTCGCGAGCAAGGTCGTTGAAGGCGAAGAGAGCTCTCGAGAGCTGATCTTTGGGGGGCGTGGCGAGCGGTAACACAAGAAACCAGCGAGTTTCGTCATCGTTAGCAGCCCACTTGAGGCACAGGGGCCGTGCGTCAAAGGGATCAAGCTGTAGTGCCTTGATGAGGGATTGCGAGCGCTCGAGGAAAGAGTGCTTGGTCTCTGTTTGCAGAGTAAGGGGCGCTGAGAGTGAAATATGTAAGGGCAGGACTACACCAAGGTCCGAAGTTAGAGCGCTTTGTACTGGGTGACCAATGCTCTGCTCAGCAATTGAGATTAGTCTGTTGAGGAGCAATAGGTCTGTATGTGTGGGCAACCCTGATTGTGGATTAGAAGGGTGATGGGTAAGCGATGGTAGGAGACGCACAGTCAATGAAGATATGTGAGGGCCAACTTCCGACTCGGTGAGGGACTTGACGTCGCCTCCCAGCATGCAACGCTGGGTTGTCAGAGGTGCTCAGTCTGGGAGGTACAGCGTAGAGATTGTTGAAATTGTCCGGCAGCCTGGGCAATGGCTGGCGTGGCTTCGTGCTGGGCGCAGTCTTGGTGCCGACTTGGGACGAGGGCACTGGCAAGCGTCGTCTCTTTGGGGGCGGGGAAGAGTGACTGTCGGCATCTTCGTCAGATTCAGGGTAACCGACGAGATTTGGGGCCATTAGCGGGCCTGACAGATGTTCGGATATTGGATGTAGCTGGGGATCCAGGCGGCGTTCAAAGGGACGCGAGGCTCGGGGACCGGCACCTCAGCCAACAGCGTCCAGGCTCGGGCCCCGAGCGTCAGGGTCCAGTGGAGCCAGTCACGTGCCAGTCCCTGGGCTGCGGCTGCCGTCTTGTCTTGTCTTGTCTCAAAAATCACATGCGTGGAAGCTCGGCAAGGACCTACGTCATCTGACACTGAGATGCCTCTCGTCTGTCAAGCCTCTCCCATACCTGTCCGTGCCCAGCGAAGAGAGCAACTTGGGAAGCCACGAATGCAGACTCAGCGCATCCATCGCTCTCCGAGAACGAGCAGCGCGGCGTCCGGGTCATGGGTTCAGAGTTGGGCGGCGGATGTAGGTACCTGCGGCGTTGGCAGCGATCCGCGTGGCTTTGGCTACGCACTTGCCCACGTCACCCTCGCACCCAGCTGCGGGCTACCTACCCACTTCGCTGCTACATAGATATTGAATAATTGCCCGTCCATCTGCACTGCATTTCTCTTCGCTTACCTCCACCTGCCCTCCTTCAGACATTCTGTACATTGCACACGTTTCCCTACCACTACCTCCACAGCTGCTTCTCACCTACTCCCACCGCCATGGCCGAAGTCAGCAAGCATTGGGCCCAAGAATATATCCTTGACCCTCTCAATGAGCCAGAGCCAGCCAATGTCACCGGTCTAGGTACTTCATTCCGTGTCCAGCCCCTCCCACACGCATCCAAACTGCACACTCAGGCCACTGGTAGCACCACCGCATCCTCCACCAACCCATTCAGGAACGGCACATCTGTTGCTAGCAAGGAGGGAGCACAATCTCGCTCGCGCGCCGTCAGCCATACCTCTGCTGCCTCAGCTGGTTCTCGTGGGCCTCATCGTGCTAGCAACTCCGCATCTCGCTCGCCTCACGACTCACCAGCGGCTTCCGGCCCCCCGCCTTCCTCCTCGCCCAAGTCTGCAACCAGGCCACGGAGAAGCTCCTCCCTGCGTGAGCGCTACCCGGGCGACACCTCCCTTCACATGCTTGACCAGATCCGGAAGGAGCAAAAGCTTGCCTACAGATCGCCGCACCTTCACAAAAGGCACATCAGCGGTCCTGACACCGTCGACAAGCTGGATGCCGTCCCCGGTGCGCAGTATCATCACGAGGGACCTTACGATGCAGCATCCTTGGCACGGAATAACTCCTATAACAACAGCCCCGTTGCAGCTCTTGCGAGCACCAACGAAGAGGCACTGAAAGCCACACCACACGACAAAATCCGAGATGCTGTGCACGGCCGCCGTCCCCTTGATGGTGTGGCACAATATCCACCAGGCACCACGGATCAGCTCGGCCAAATCTACAACTATGAGGAAGGTACCGATATGATGCGGGAAGCAAACCCGGCGGGCGGCGCATATAAACGATGGCCCGGCGTCGACTACCTGCCTGACGATCTCAAGGGCAAGGGCGAACCTAGCTACTCCATGGACAAGTTGATGAAGGAACACAAGTTATCGAGCCGCGATAAGCAGGCCGTCGAGCTTGTCGAGAGGCCGAGAGCCACATCCTCCAGCAATGATCGCAGGTCCAGCGCCGACCACGATGACAACACTGGTAGACGTCGAGGTTCTAGCGGCGCAAAGAAAATCAGTGGCGAGATCAAGCGGAGAGTGGGTAGCTTGAAGAAGAAGGACATCTGGATCTAAGGTCTGATGCTCAGTCTCCTTCGTGTCTTGTTGCCAGAGGAGCATGTGGACCTGAGTAGTTCCAGCTGGCCCAAATGTTGTATTATAGGTTTCACTGATAGACATCCTTTCGTATTCTGCGTCATGTATATACTTTGTCTTCCTCTCTTTCCCCGTCAATGCATGCATCTCGGCGACTATGATTCTATCCGTGTCCTGTGCACCGAACCAAAATTTGGAAATCGCAGTGAGTTGCCGACGGCATAACGTCAGACCCCCCGACCTTTCCGAGCGGCTGGCCTGTGCTTCAGCTTTCCGGCTCGGTCGTGCTCTTGCATTCAGCATCTGCAGACGAAAATCCCATTATGTTAAATTGAGGCTAGGCGATATGCAGATAATGTGCATATTCATCTACGATCAGACCTTTTGATTAGAAAAGTAATGAGAATTTCTTAGTGGTAGTTTGAAAGAGAGGTCGGGATGCAGGGGATCGAAAGATTAAAGTGGTCAAAAGCATCGTTCGAATCGAAAAAGGCTGGAGAGCCTTAAGTTGGAATAGCCGGTCAGGCCAGAGGATGGGAATCCTTGGAGAATCAGACGATCGAAAAAAGACTCGCAGGAGCAAACTGAAATAGGCGGGAAGAAACGTGATGGAAAACTTAAAGAGAGCGCTCAAGGGAGGGAAGAAATCGAACGAGAAAAAAAAAAAGTCGAAGAGAATGTATAGCTCCATTCATACCGAATTGAATCATGAGTGGAATGGAAAGGAAAGGCCCTGACACAAATCGACCAAGCTATAAGCTAAAAAGACTGACGAAGGATCACATCAAAGTCCTGCATAGCCTAGTCCATTCCGGCCAAACGTCATAATCTCATGAAGGGGGGTATCGTAAAGAGAAGCTTTCAGAGAGGGTGTTGTAAGAAACACAGCCATTGCCATCAGCATCATCTGGGAAACAGGCCGCACGAGCAGAACAGCTCGCTTAGTTCCACGAGAGAATGCTGCCGTAAACAGTATTATCCACGACCCAAGTAACATAGCTAGTCTTGCCCGTAGGATCATACTCCGGATGGCCATTGATACCATAAAGGTAATGCTCACCAGTGTACCCCTGCGTCTGCGCGACCTCGCCATGCTTGGTCCACGGACCCTGCAGCGAATCGGCAGTAGCGAGCATGATGTTGCTAGTTGGCATAGCGGGTCCATAGAGCCACATGTATGTGCCGTACCACGCATTCCAGAACGGCGCGGCCTGGAACATTTCCATCTTGCCCCAGACGGCCATTTCGGGCTTGAGCTGGCGGGTGCCGTGGTCGCCGTCGGTCGTGAAGCGCTGCGAGGTCCAGGATTGGGTCGAGTTGTCAAAGTACTCGTAGCTGTCGATGTTGGTTTGCCAGCCGATGGGAACGCGGGCGAGGAAGCCGTAGTGCTCGAGGTTGTCTGATGGTGGTCCGTGGCCCCAGAGGTAGATGTGGGTAGCTGCGCACAAAATAAATTAGCCTCTGATCTGGACTTGACACAAAGAAGCGGTGCAGATTGGAGAAGAAACTTACAGTCCTTGGTAGCACCAATGTCACCCCAGAAAGGCTCATTGTTGTTCCAGAAAGTCTCGCCACTACGACTGTCCGACTGGACGGTGCCGTCGTCGTTGATGGTGATGGTAGCTACACCAGCGCCGATGATGTTTTGGTTGCTGTTGACACGCTGGATTTTCTCGTAGAAGATGACTCCTTCGTTGTGAGAGGTTTCGACAATGTTAGTGCCGCCAAAGCCCATGTTCCCGCCGTCAGCCTTGTTGGTTGCATCCTCGTCGGCCGTGTTGACGATGAGTTGCTTGACATGGTTGGGGCCAGTCTCGTGGATAGTCATCAGAGCAGGGTGGTTGAGATCTCCGTGGCCAGAAGCATCGACTGCCTCGGGAGTCGAGCCGACGAAGGTGTCACCGAAGATCCAGAAAGACTGAACACAAGAGTGAGCAAAGCAATGAGGGAAGCTAGTCAGCAGACTGCAAACATACCTTTCCGCCAATGACACCAGAATAGCCAAGGTCAGCTTTGACATCAACACTGTTGCCAGAGGAGTCGACGAAGTGCATTTGGTCAGTGAATTCGGAGCTCTAACCACGAGTGTCAGCATTGAACCCTCTCTTGAGTGGGAACCGAGTACGTACCTTGACAGTAGGAGTGGTTCGCATGTGCTCGCCGCCAGTAGGCTGAGGCAGAGCTGCATAAGAGGGAGCATCGGCAATGTAGGGGTTAGGGTAGTTGATGCGCTTAACAGGCGCGACTGGAGCAGCGCTGCCCAAGGAAGAAAGGGCAGCTGCAATGAGAAGGCTTTTCAAGAACGTCATTGTGAACTTTTTGAAGGGAGAGTGGGTGTGAATCAAGGGTTCTGCACAGCAGAATTGACGAAGGCAAGTGATTTGAAGGTAGGGACTGTGGGCGCAAGGGCGCAAGTTGCAAGGGAATGACCAGATCGACTGACGATGGAGAGGAAGGAGAAGAGGAGAGAGGAGCAGTTGGGAGGAAATATTCGAGGCTTGAGAGCGTCAGTCGTGGTGACGGTCCGCCGCCAGACGGTCTCGCGCGTTTTGGACCCTGAGCTCATGACGGCTGTCACTATCTTGGGTTTCACGACAAAAGCCATGTGGTTGTGATGAAACAGCATTGTTCTTCATGTGGCTTCCCCTTTCACCACTCGTTAGCCGCCACACCAGTTGGCTGATCGACTCAGCGCAATTTGCCTTGTTCGCTGCAAGCGAAGTTCGATGGATCTTCCGTTGGTCAGGGGGTTGCGCTGATGTAACGAAGTCTGTTTCATCCTAGTAAGCGCGCGACTCGACGATCTGCCCTGCGGAAGAACGGAGCCGACCTTAATGCAGCGTTCCTGAGGCTCAATGTGGGGTTTGGGGGCTTCTGGGTCTTGTCACTCCCGCTGTCAAAGTCAAGTCATGCAGAGACGTTGACTTTCCGTAACGACCCTGTGGATGACTTAGTCCTCCTACTGGCCTGTAGGTGGTCAACTTCACGATGCATGGATATGTTTGCTCTTTGTCGGCAAGATGCCTTTGTCTGCCACTGCTAACAGGAGGGCGGCTACAGTAAGATGCTGGCCAACGATCTGCGCAGATCCTGCCACTCGTGCCCAGGGCGCCGAGGTTCAAGTGGCTCGCCTCCGTTGGCCTAACGAAGATGTGCAACATCGGCGCTCATGCTCAAACAGTGCGTGTATTACTCTAGAATATGTCAGTGTCTCGCAGGAATCGTCAAAAAATTAGAGGTAAAGCCTCCCCACGGGGCAGTCTGAGGCTCGTGGAACACCCATGATCCACCAGGAGATGGCCAGAGAGCCGTTGAAGCACTGCATATGGATGCTATCTGGCTACAATAAGCTGCACTACGGCAATCGCTGCCGGAAAGGTACGAACACGCAAGATGAGGTTGTGCAAACACAGGCAATATCTTCCGCTGACACGGTGAAACCTTTGACCGACGACTGGGACCCTCATCAACATTCCATTTTAATAAGCTTCATTGAAACTTTCCGCGACTAATGCAACCATTCTGCTATCACCCATCGCATAGTTCAGTGCTTCGACAAAGGCATGGCTGCACAGCGTTGCATGATCTCATACATACTTGCCACACGAGTCGGCCTCGCTAGGTGGTAGACCGTCGGTGCTGGACGACCTCCAACACGTCACGGACCAACGCATCTGCATCAAAAGCATATATGGTCCCAAGCTTAATCGAGGTTCAAAGCTTTATGCCGACCATGAAAGCAAGATTGCGTGACATTGTAGCAACAGATCTCAAAGGGAAGGACGACATTGGGACCATAGCAACAAAGGGGAGTAGCATTCTTTTCCTCAAAATAGAGCCGCCCTTCAAGGCAACAATTTCGAAGAGAGAGAAAAACGGTACCCTGCTAATAGATAGAATGCAGCTTTTCTGAAGAGTCATCATGTGTCCGGCGCTGGCGTCTACTATAAATCATCGGAAAATCGATCCCAGCATCGCTGTGAGGTCCACACCATCTGTCATCAATCACTCATCAGCTATAATGCGGCAAAGCCGCTTCTGTAATTACGGAGCCGTACATCTAGGCGATTTTCAATCTGTCTACGCGGAAGCGCAGCAGTTTAAGTGTCAACTGTTCGCGCTGTCGTTGGTGCGATAGTGGTGGTTGAGCCTGACATGGCACCTGGTAGCTTCCTACACATCAAAGTATCTCATAACGACTTTGTGAATAGAGTTGAAAGGGTCCAGTCTTGATATGATACTTGCAATGCGCGAAGACATCCAACGTACAGTAGGACAAAGCATGGAGATCTCGTGTTCACGAGCATGGATGTGCTTGCACGCAGCACCCGCACATCGCCTGAAGGACCCCCTGAGATGTTTCGGCAGCTTCTAGAATGATTGAAGCAGCTCGTACTGTCTGTATTACAAGATCAAGACAGTTGTTGGCCATTGCCAATTGCAAGAAGTGGGTTCAGGCCAAGCGTCGAAGTCGAAGTTGCGACCGTTTGGCGTCACTTCCGAGCACCCTCCACATGCTGCACAGTCACATCGAGATCGTCTTCTCGACTTGCAAGTCAGACAACAGCAATGCATAGACAGAGCTGAGACGCCGGACCGAATTCAATCAATCTTCAGCAACAGTCGACTCACGCCCCAGCGCACATGGTGAACAATAGTAGCAGTCCATGCACCCCACTACTCACCACCATCACCATCACTACCACTAGCAACAAGTCGACACCCCACCATGCCGCCAAAAGATGACCTTCTAGCCCGTCTAAACGCCCTGAAACCTTCATCACATCCGTCACTCTCTCCCACAGCGAAACAGCAATCAACATCCACCCCTTCGGACCTGGCATCTCGCTTCGCGGCTCTAGCCGGGCGCCCCTCGTCTTCATCTCAAGCCGCTCATCAAACGACACTAGATGCAGCGCATGATGAAGTAGATGTCCAGGCTTACCTCGACGATGCAACCGAGAATCCGGATCCATTTATCAAGCATCAGCGCCCGTCACATGATGACAGCGCACAAGATGTGGAGGACGAGCAGTCGCTGGAGGCCCTAATGGCCGAGGCCATGGCCGATGCACCCGACTGGGCCAGAGAACCTACCAAGGAAGAGAAGACGGAGTGGAAGAGCTGGCAGGTCGAGGCAAATGATAAAGTGCGCCGCCGACTAAAGGAAGAAGCAGACGAGGAACGACGCGAGGCAGATGAGGATAAGCAAAGTGACGACGCGACGATAGATCGCAACGGAAAAGCAAAGAATGAAGCCGACGAGATAGAAGAAGAGATTCGTAAAGCTCTAGATGCGGTCAAACTGGATGCTGACCAGGCACAAGACGCTAGCTCTGAAGACGCCTCGAAAAGGCACAGAGAAGACGTAGAGCGCGGGGAACAGCGTGGCGAAGAGCATACTGCTAGCAGTGTCACCGATAGCGACGGCGATGGCGATGATCTTGTGGCATTGCCATCCGCACCTACTGCAGCACCTCTGCGGTCACCTTCGCCGAAATCTCTCCCTGCAGCCCCGTCATTTGCACCAACTTCGAAAGGCATCGCGCCAAAGAAAGGCGAAGCACCAAAGTTTGCAGACGAAGAGATTGAGACATGGTGCATCATCTGCATGGATGACGCTACTGTTCGCTGTCTCGGCTGTGATGGAGATCTGTATTGTGGAAATTGTTGGCAAGAAGGCCATCAGAGTGAGGACGCTGGCTATGAAGAGAGACGACACAAGGCAGTTCGCTTCGTGAAAGGAGGTGGCATGAGGAAGGAAGCAGAGCACAGAAAGAAAATCATCGCAAGCTAGTGCATTCACTGTGCAAAATTGCGGAGTAACAATGTTCAATTTGTGAGGTGAGTAATGTGCAGGCCACTCTACGCGATGTTCTCATCATTCGTAGCCGCGGTCCCGTAGTTACCAGGGTTGTTCCTCCGAGCACGTCCCGTCAGATCCTGCCAAGTCGCAGTGAAGCGACGTCCAGTGCTTGCGAGGAGGCCTTCTTCCTCATCTTCCTCAAGCTCTGCATCAAGACCCTCGCTGTCGAGCTTGGGCGTACGGAACAGCGCTGTGACAGCTGTGATAAAGTATACCCCAAGGAAAACAAATTGTGCCCAGAAATCGACGATGCCGAAAAAGGGGAAGTTCACGGTCACGCGATTGATAAACGTGCTCGCCACGCTGGGCGTGCAAACGTTCTTCGCTGCAGGATTGGTTGCGATCTCAGAGCATGGTTTGACCCACTCTGGGTGGTCTGCGCAGGTCAGTACTGCTTTGGAAGTATTGACTGAAGGATGGTCGCAGTATGTCTGTGGACCATACGTTGCGTATTGTGGAGCGACAAGCATCGCAACTGAGTAGTTGATGGCTAGCACAATCAACGTAAGAAGGACCGTTGCCAGTAGCAGAGCTTGTGGAGAAGTCTGTCCCTTGCGAATCCTGAAGAGCATGATCCAAAGGAAGCGAATGCCGATGGTGGCGATGCCAACAACGCTGCTGCAGAAGAAGATGAGGAACAAGAAAAGAAAGATGATGTAGTCGACTGGAAACACTTTGGCAGACATGACGAACACCCAGTTGATGGGCTGGAAGATGTTGATGTGCCCAAGGATGTAGCCACAATTTGTCTTACAGATTGAGTTTTTGGCCTTGTCGATACCGGTGATGAGCATGCTGACAAAGATGAGCACAGAGAGCAAGAAAAGCAGAAAGCCGCCGAGCAGCTTGATGGGGCGAAACAATGCACCAAGCTTGTTCCAGAGCTTGGTCAAGGCATGATCGCCTTCGCCAGCAGCTTCGGCCGCGAGACGCTCGCGTCGAACGAGAGTGCGCTCTTCGCGTACCAAGGCTTCAAGTTCGCGACGGTCGCGCGGGTCCAGGCCTTCAGGACGGCCTTCGTTACGGCCCTCGAGTTGCCGCTGACGCTCGCGATTCATCTCGAGCTGCGATTCTGTATTCGCTGCGAGAGATGGAACGGACATGGCTGGAGCAGACTTGATAAGCTGCACAGGAAGAAGAGCCAGACCAGCGCCGGTGTAAAGCACGTAAAGGAAGGTACCCAGGGTGATTAGCAGGCCGAGTGCAAATGTGAGCGCACGCTCGCCATCTACCAAGCATTAGAATGGGAAATCTTTGTTGAGAGAGCCGACCTACGATTCTCAGACAGCAGGTGCTTGAAATAATCCAAGTTACGGCCATCGCCCTTTTCAAAGGCTGCAATCGGAATGAAAAAGCCGACTAAGAACAGGACGACACACAAGACCAGGAAGATCAAGGTGTACTTCAGCGCGCCTAGTAAGCGCGAGAAAACTGTCTGCACGCCATCGGCAGTCTCGCGCTCATCGTATTCTTCATAGAAGAAGTAGGTGAAAGGACAAACAATCAGGCACAGGACTGCATCGAGAGAGTATAGTGTATAGTAGACGACCTTCAGAGTGTAGACGATGCTGTCAACGCGATCCTGGGTCGCCCAGTCTTTGCGAACGCCAGTTCGAGAGCTTGTTGTGGATGAAACGAGAGCAACATCGACAGGCAGGAGGAGAACAGTCGCGAGAAGGGCGCTGATAGTGAGGATGGAGACGGTAGTGACCGAGGCAGCCCTGTCTCTGGGCTTCTGGTATGTGTAGACGAAGATGGCAGCGATGAAGAGGAGGATGGCGACGGCGACGCCGTAGGCAGCCCAGATGAGACTGTTCTGAATAAGGGCCATCTTTGAGAGCTGTCACATTGGGTGCAGAGGAGAGGATGGGTGGTGCGGAGAATGAGAGTTGGCTGAACCTTGACAAGGCGTCCAGCACACAGCTCTGCGCCGAAGGTGATGTCAGCCTAGCACCTGCAGTGCCGTCAGTGGGTCAGGAGTCAGGACCAGGACGGCGACGGGGCTGCGGTCGCCGATAGGACGAAAGTGAAATGCGGCTCCCCTCCTCTTCGAGCCGCAAACTCTGAGTCCAGCTTGAGGATGAGGGATCACACATTTTCTCGTGTAGGCTGCAGGTGCTGTCAAGGTCAGGTGGGCCTGCCACTCCTGCCTACCGGCTTGTGGGTGCTGGGCAGTCGTGGCAGCCCTGCGACCGGCTTGGGATTCTCTTGGTAAAAGTCATTTGCTGTGTCATGGCTGGTTCCAAGGAGAAGATGAAAAAAAAATGAAAAAAATTCATTCATCAATGACCAGACCGGACTTGCAGCCAGGAGTGGCAGAGAGGGCGTCCACGAGAACGTCGCCAATCTGTTGATATCAGCACAGCGCGCAGACCCAACCGACGACTCCCAGCCTTCCCCACACCATCTGCTTTCGACTTCCAGAATGCTGTCAAAACCTTCCATTCTACAGGCGCCTCCGGCCGGTTGCCAAGGTCTCTGCCGTCTCGTGGCAGATTCAGCTTGACTCGCCCTCGGCAACCTCCAGCTCTCACGCCGCAATTCCTCGATGGTGCAATTGCTGCGCATAAGCTCTGTCCCACCTGCCATACAACCTGCCCACCGCCCGCTTTGACTCGGCCTTGGTGCGCCCTCAGCCTACGCTTGTTTCTGCGATGCAGGACCGCTGTCTTTCGGTGCGCCTTCTAGATGGGACCAAACACAGCCTTGACAAGCCATGATGCGCCCTTATCTCCGCATCTAAACCTCTGAGGGCTGTCATACTACCCTTCCTGTCTCGCCAAGAGATATACTTTGTCCAAGACGTTGCAGTGACTGCACGCCATCCCGTCCGGGACTTTGGCCAGGCCCATTGCTCTCGCACTACTTACACCCTATGTTCCGCTCTTAGATGGGATCTTGCTTTGTCGTCTCGCTTAGTATTTCTCAATCCGACAAGCCAGTTGCACTGCTCGCCTAGTTACTTACCGCAGCAGCAGGCAAATTGAACGCTCTCCCTCATTTTGCCCTGCCATAAGCTCCCGGTGAGCCAATTTGTGTGGCGGAGCAGCCAGCAAAGCTTCGCTTGTAAGTCAACACCTTTGTTGCGCCGAGGGATTTCGATGTCCATGTGGGCTTCAAATAACCTCTACACTGCTTGTATACACTGAAATATGTGCGCTCGCGATTGTCTGACTGTCCGTAGTCTAGACAGCGCTTGCGATTCATTTGGGGGCGGTCTTTGGAGGCTCTGTTGACTCTCACCACATCACAGCAGCCATGGCATTCAGGCGACCCGCTTCGGGCGACAGCAGCAGCGACAATGTCACTGAACGGAAAACCGAATATGGCATCGTTCATGAAAAGGTGGCCACCGATGAAATGGCGACCGATATCGTTGGGGTCAATGAAAGTCTGCATCGCGGTCTGAAAGCCCGCCATATCACCATGTACGCTTACTCCACCCGTAAGATCTGCGTGCCCTCTCTGACATTTTGACATAAAAGGATTGCAATTGGTGGAGCAATTGGTACCGGCCTGATCATTGGAACCGGCTCAGCCCTAGCTAAGTCGGGACCTGCGTCCATTCTTATCTCGTATACGGTTGTCGGTATGCTTGTCTTCCTGGTCATGGCAGCCCTTGGAGAGATGGCATCATGGATGCCACTTGCCTCTGGTTTTACTGGATACGCCGCTCGCTTCTGCGATCCCTCCCTCGGATTTGCTATCGGATACACTTACTGGTTCAAATACATCATTGGTACGACCGCACTCACCTTTCATTGACACGCGAGAGGCTCAGAGCTAACATTCTAATAAAGTTACACCAAATCAATTGACGGCAGCGGCTTTGACAATACAATTTTGGGTGTCCCCCGAACGTGTCAATCCGGGCGTATGGATCACGATATTTCTCGTAGTCATCATCTCGATCAACTACTTCGGCGGTGTCAAATTCTTCGGCGAGTTCGAATTCTGGCTATCCTCGATCAAAGTTATCATCATTTGCGGTGTCATCCTCCTCTCGCTGGTGCTAGCATGTGGCGGCGGGCCCGACCATGATCCTAAGGGCTTCCGCTACTGGAGCAATCCTGGTGCCTTCAAGCCATATATTGACACTAACAATGTGGCTGCTGGCCGCTTCTACGGTTTCTGGGCATCAATGGTCACGGCTGTGTTTGCCTACCTTGGAACAGAGCTTGTGGGTGTAACGGTTGGCGAAGCTCAGAACCCTCGCAAAGCGATTCCCAAGGCCATCAAGCTGACCTTTTACCGTATCCTGGTCTTCTACGTTCTTTCCGTCTTCCTCCTGGGCATGATCGTCCCATACAACAGTCAACTTCTGGCCTTTGCGACCCAGTCGTCCACATCGGCCTCTGCATCTCCCTTCGTCGTCGCAATCCAGATCGCCGGCATCCCTGTCCTGCCCGCCATTCTCAACGCCTGCATTCTCATCTTTGTCTTCTCCGCAGCAAATTCGGACTTGTATATTGCCACACGAACCCTGTATGGTCTCGCTCGAGAAGGCAAGGCGCCTCGCATCTTCGCGCGGACGAACAAGAATGGCGTGCCTTACATGGCTCTTGGTCTATCATCGCTTTTTGCGCTTCTCGGCTACATGAACGTTGCCGATTCGGCGAAGCAAATCTTCACCTACCTTGTCAACGTTGTCGCCATGTTGGGTCTGCTGACCTGGATCTCGATTCTCGTGGCACATATCTGCTTCGTCCGCGCCCGTCGCGCTCAGAACATCCCCAACTCGGCTCTGGCTTTTGTTGCACCTCTGGGCACCGCAGGATCTTACATTGCTCTGGCCTTGTGCATCATCATCGCGCTGACCAAGAACTTTGATGCTTTCACCGGCAAGTTCAATTACAAGACCTTCATCACCGGATACATTGGCATTCCAGTGTACTTGTGTCTTGTCATCGGATACAAGCTCATTGTCCGACCTCCAAGAGTCCGGCCTGAGACTGCGGACTTGTTTACCGGCAAGGACATCATTGACAGGGAAGAACAAGAGTTCCTGGCTGAGCAGGCACGCAAGATGGAAGAGATGAAGCTGAGTGGCAAGGCGGGCATGGCGAGATGGTACAAGTTCATCGAATGGCTCTTCTGAGCATGGCGGCCATCTTTGACGAACGCTGTATAGAGGTCATGTAGAATTGAGAAGGAGCGCTTTTGCAGACTGCAGTTCTGGGAGCTGCCAGTTGACGAGCCGATGAATCATGAATAGTCTCTAAAGTCTCTTCGAGTGTCAAAAGTCTCGTTTTCAACTGAATGGGTCAGTGCTGGCATCCTCCCAGGTCAATGTTGTAAATGGCGCTTGTGAGGCGTAACAAGCATCGATTTGCTGTTTCATTCTACTGACCAGAGACGGAGTCAAGGAAAGGATGAGCGCGCTTCTGAATGCACCTTTGATGTTCCCATGCTAATGTTACAGACCAGAAACCCTTAGGTAAGCTTTTGCTTGATGAAGAAGGACCGCAAGTGAGTGAGTTGCCACGCGCAAGTAGCAGCCAGTACAACGACCTGAATAATCGTCCACCGCACAGAGCGCGCATTGACAGCCTCCGACAAATCTCTGAACTCAGCCTCACGCTCCTGATAGATTCTCGTTAGTTCCGCAAGACTCGCAAACGTAGCTGCGCAACTCACCCTCTGGAAGATTTGCTCGCGACGAATGTCCTGCAGTCGGTTGTTCAAGTCCCGCACTCGCTCCGCGATATCCTGCATCTTGCCCTTGTCCGTCGTTTCAATCTTGCTCGTCTCGCCAATGGCCATGTCTAGCGTGAAGCGGATGCCGTCGTGCGGGATACCGGCGCTCAGCCAGCCGCCTGCAGGGGCATTCGTAGGCAGGAAGCAGATCCTGTGCTCGCCTGCGTCGGCGGCGGTGAAGGTGAAGCGGCCTGCGTCCTTGCCCTTTTGCGAGACGACACGGTGGTCGTTGTCAAAGGTTTCGTCGACGGTAATGTGGATGCCTAGATTTGGGTCGGCGGCCCATTGATGGCTGGTAGCCTGGTAGACATCAGTGCTGTAGTGACCTGTTGCAATTCAGTTAGAAAGGATGAGCATGTCGCGTGCTGGGGGGTTAGAAGAGACGCACCAACGACCAGTGTGTCCTTTGGTAGATCCTCGAAAAAGCACTTTGGCTCGCTGGCGCTCATGTAAAAGTACAGCGCATCAGCAGGAACGACAGCAGACAGGAAGGCTGCACCAGCCAACAGCCATGATGAGGGAGCCATTGCAGTGTGAAGGGTAGCGGGAACTGTGCAGAGGAGACAATTGAATGCTATCAGTGTGGAATGGACGATAAGTTGGACCTTCAGCAACTCCTGACAGATGTACCGAATTCTGACCAATCAGCTGCCTTGGCCGCCGCTGTCGCGTCCGGGCGCTCTGAGGTGACTTCTACATTCACTTTGCGTCGATTGCGATTCTTGCATCCCCTCTTTCATCTCTCTACTGCTGCCTGTCGCGACTGTTCATACAGCGGTCAAGATGTCAAGCAGAGATGTGCGCGATATGCTTGGCCTGTCGGCCGAGCACTCGACGTCGTCGCAGCCGCGACCCAAGAAGAAGGCAAAGGCCTCTCACAAGCGTCCTGGTATAGCTGCGCGTACGTACAGAGAGTAAAAACACGGTCACTAACATTATTCGACAGAGGGTATGGCACGAGAGTTGTTCGCGCTGATAGGAGAACGCGCACCGCCCATCCCCATCGGACCGCAGTCCAAAAAGTACAAAGCCGCGCCTGGAAAAACCGTACTCAATTCAAGATGGACAGTGACGCCGTTTGCGAACCAGGCGAGAGGAGATGGGCTTATGCTGAGACACTGGAGACGCGAGGCACTGTCAGCACCGACCGCCACGGCGCAGGAAGCAGAGGGCGAGAAGCCCATGGACATTGATCCTAAACCTGATACTGAGACGCCAGCTGAGACAGAACAAGCACCTGCGCCCACAGAGTCCGAGTACTCGTTCACAAAATATAACGTGGGCGTTAAGGCACCAGAGTACACCGATGACGAGTATACCCAGCACCTAGAAGACCCAGAGTGGTCGAAGAAAGAAACAGACTACCTCATGAATCTGTACAATGATTACTACGGTAAATGGCCAGTCGTCTGGGATCGCTTCGAATTCACACCCGAAGGTGCAGACGCACCTACGTCGCGGACCCTAGAGCACCTCAAAGCACGCTTTTACACTGTCGCAGCCAAAGTCATGGAACTGCGAACCCCCGTCTCGAACATGACCGCAGCAGAGTTTGCAGACCACGAGAAGATGGTCAAGTTCAACCCCGAGATCGAATCAAGGCGCAAACGAGGCCGCGAAGTCCTCATGCTCCGCAACACCGACGAAGTAAAGGAAGAACGATACCTGGTGGACGAACTACGCCGCATCTACAACCATCAAGAGCGTTTCGCGAGCCAGCTCAAAGAGTTGCGCGAACGCCTCGACCACGGTCTCACAGACGACAAATCCGGCGGTGCAAGCTTCGCCACGTACGCGGAAATCACACAGCTGTTCCAGCGCGTCATCGCCAATGACAAGAACCGCAAACTCCAGAGCCGCCGCCCAACGATCGAAGGGCAAGGCTCACTGCAATCGCCGGCCGCCGCTGGCCAGAATGGCACACCGACGTCCGCATCACAGCAGAAACGCGCCTCGCTCTCCGCACAGCAGGGACCCACGCATCGCCAGCTTACATCGCGAAGTGAAGCTCGTTTCGGTGTCTCCACGCACGACCGCCTCACGCCCGGTGTCTCCTTCCGCTCCGATAAGCTGAACAAGCTGCGGCAGGCGAAGAGTCAAGTGCAGACCAATAAGATCCGTGATGTCCTGGCGGAGATTGAGGTGCCGGAATTCCTGCAGATGCCGACGGAGCCCGTGTGCGCTGCAATGGAGCGTCTGATTAACAAAGTCACTTTACTGCTGGATGCGCGGAAGATGAGAGAGAAGGAAGAGAATGAGATACTCGTTGAGAAGCAGCGCAAGGAGCTTGCAGCAGGAAAGGGTGAACAATCGGGCGATGGCAGCGCAGGGGATGCAGCTAAATCCGCACAAGCAGAGTCGAAGAACGACGATTCACAGGCACCGGATAATGCTGATGCTAATGCTCACGCTCATGCTCATGGCGATGATGGCGACGGCGATGCGGCTGGAGATGCAGACGGAGATGGAGAAGATGATGACAATGCAGAAGGCGACACGACGATCAAGTCTGAGCCGCAGGATGGGAGACGAGAAAGTAGTCCGGCTGATACGCATCATAGTCGGCCTGGGACGCGGAATGGGAAGCGCAGCGCTAGCGTGCTTAGTGATGCTAGTCGAGCATCGACGAAGAAGAGTCGAAAGGGGTAAGGTTGAGAGATGGGAAGGAGGTCAGGCATGCGCTCAGGCACGTGTACTTTTTAGCGGCTGCATTTCGAATACTGGAATGCACATATTGCTATTCGGATGCTGCTCTTGTCTTTTTTTTTTCGCCATTCGAATACTGCTTGCGCTTCTGCTGACCTAGCACCGAATGTGCGTTTTGCTGATTGAAGATTGGACGGACTAACATGTCATTGGCACCTGTAATGACACAGAGATAAGGTCTTGTGTCGATACTCGATTGTCGAATCGTCGAATGCTCGAAGAGTTGATGAGTCTGACAGCCCTAGTCCGATAAGGACACTTGAGAGGTGTTGCGTCTGTCTTAGCGACAGATTGGAGCGTATGGGAATGGTACTCAAGGGACTTGGTATCTCGTCTTCACGAAAGAAGACAGTAACAATGAACAGGGCTCTTTCTCATCGACTGGCGACAAGATTATAAATGCACAGGCATGACATAATACAGCAGCAAGACAAGAGAAAGAAGACAAGTGTGCATCAAAGGAATGTCATTCATTGCTCCACAGTGGGAGATCAGTGATTATAGTATCCCGCTACCAGCAGCAAGCCGGTAGCGAGTCCCGCGAAAGCGTGTAAGAACAGCAGCATAGTCGTGTCAAGTCATCATCACCAGAATACAAGCGAAGCGCAAGTAGGTCTGACGCACACCCCCCATGCTCAACAGCAACTACACGACGACCTGACACGACCTTGCAACAAGTAGCAGGCAGCGAGTCTCGTCAAGCAGCTAGACATACGAGCACAGGCGGCAAAGCATCGAAACCTACTTACGCTCCTCGCCCCCACTCACGCTACCATTGGTACTAGCCTCCTCGAGCGGAGAGTAGAGCTCGTCGTCGGCGGACGAGTCGACTTCGTCAGCGAAGTGAGACTTGTAGTCTGGAGCAGAAGCACCGTGGAGCTCTTCCTCAAAGACTGGCTCGGGCTCAATGGTTTCAAACTTGGACTTGAAGGCGCCTGCGGTGACACGTGGGTCGGCAGAGGAGTTGGAGCGACGACGGGGATTGGTGAAGTTGATCACTTGGTCATTGAGCTCGTCGGCAGGGCGGCCCCTAGGAGTCTTGTCAGTCTTGTCTGCTGGAGCTGATAGTGGAGAGGCTCATCTACGCAAGAGGTGACGAGGTGAAGAGGAGCAGACAAAGGGAAGGGAAGGGAAGGAAAGCAAGCTAAGCTTACCAGTTGGACTTGCCAGCACCGTCTTTCTTGACCTTGTTTGGAGCGGAATCGATGTGGCCTGATTTGGCAAACCACTTGGGGAGGTCTGCTTCGACTTCGTGGTGGTGATCGCGTTCGTTGTACTTGTGGGTACGGGTCACTGGTGGGGACTGGTTAGTATGAGATAGCAAGATGATGTTGATAAGGTACGCTAGGGATGTGGGTTTCAGAGTGATTGATATGGCTTTATCCAAGCAAAGCTTATCAAGGAAACTCTCTGGACAATGACCTCCAAGTATCAACAAGGTGTATGAGTGAAGAAGATAACTTACTGATGTTGTGTTGTACAAGTGTTGATGAAAACGAGGGAGAAGGACGATGGTGTTGATGAGAGTCAATGGCTGTGATGGTGGAGAATGAAGAGGAGGAAAGAAGAAGAGAAAAAGGAAGAGGAGAGGGAGAACAAAAGTACCTGCCGAATAGGAAGCACGCAAACCCCAGTACCGAGTTGCGTATCTCGCCTGGGTTTCCAATGGGGGCAGCTTTGACGCAGGTGGTGGAGGTCTTGTCTCGTGATCCAGGGCACGGACTCTCTTCCGGTTGGGAAAGAGGGCTTACATGAGGCCGCGCAGACCAAACAAACGTCGCCCGGCTTTTAGGGAGGGGGGCACAGGTTGGATGAGGGGAAACAAGAGTGGATGGAATGCGGTCGACGCTGATCGATTGTCCATGTTGGGGCTGTCTATCTATCTGAACAATCCACACAAGTGCTGCTGGATATCTTCTTCTTTGTCTGCCATCGTGATGAGTGGTCCCACCAGTCTGGAGTCTAGGTGTCTGCGCCCTGCTCGCTCGCAAGCTGCATGAGTGACGCCAGGCGTGGCCCCGCGCTGGGACGCAATGTGTCAGGATCAGGATACAGAGGGCGGGGAAGGCACTATGATGCTGCCTCAGGGGTACAGTCGCAGTACTTTACCTGTGCAGGCAGTGGTCGCGTGAGAGTGGTCTGGTACCGGCATCTAGGCCCCTCTATTCCGTATCCAATCGCCATACTGGTACCTTTCCTTGTTCTTTGATAGCGGCTTCCGGGCGCTGCGGTGATTCGTCTATCCCGTGCCTTGGCTTCAGCCGGGCGTGCGAGCTGATGGGAGACAGCTGTACACATAGTAGCTGCTTGTACTGCACATGTAGTCCTGATCGACTCAAGGCCGGTCCGGTTCAGTTTTAGCTGCCATGCGTCGTCATTGCCCGCCCTGTCTAGCACTAATAGCAATGCGGGGTTGGACCTCCTGCCACTTGGCCCGCACTGCCCGATCGGCCTCGAGCGCTAAATTGGGGCCGACAGGATGAGCCCTGAAGTCCCGTCACTGGCCTCCCACGCCTCCCCGCCTCCATGCGTTTCCAAGTCCCGTCTGAGACCTGAAAGTGCAGGTGCTGCCGGAGTGCCCTCCCGAGCTGGCCTAACGAGGTTAGTCAAGGGCTCGCCCCAATCACTATGTGGCATCTCTGCGTGCCTGGACTGCCTGGCATGGCGGCTCAAGGGCGCCCCGCGGTGCTTGACTGTCCGAGGCGTCCTCGATGGTCAAGGCTGATGACTGGGGTATCGAGCATGCCTCTGCATCGTGTCGCACTTCGCACCACTCTGTTTATCATTTGACTTCCCGTGATCTGCCTGAAAAAATCCACTCACGTGTCATACAGCAAAAGCAGCCGTAGATCACCCAGTCATCGCGCGCTCCCTAGCGTTTTGCTTCGGCTGACCAATCGACTGACGCGAGTAGGCCAGCACTTCCGCGGCGTCTTACGTCGGCCAATTCTCGAACTTCACCTTAGCAATCCGCCTCAACTTTTTTTTGAATTGTACTTTCTTTCACGCCTTTCCTGCAACACTGCTCATTCCAGAACACACGCATCCACCATGGCTCCAGCAGTTGTCCTCGACACCTACGAAGACGTGCCCTCCTTTGCCCCCACCAAAACCGCCTCTCGCACCCTTTTGCTAGCCCCGCCATCCATCGCCGCACACCCTGAGCGACTCTCCGAGATCGCTGCCTCCCATGACCGCTCTTCGACAGATATCCAGATGCTAGACCGTCTTGCGGCAGGTCTTGTCAACTTGCCCGCTGCCACATACGATCTTGTCCTCTTGCTCACAGACGCCGACGGTTCACGTGCCGAGTCACAGAAGATTCTCGACCGTGCATGTCTTGCGCGCTTGGTGCAGGCTTTGAAAGATGGCGGCAGACTACAGAGCCAGGACGGCAAGTTTGCCGTCGCGGATGGCAGCGAGAAGAACGAAGCCATCCTTGCGGGTCTTGTTCCACAGGGTACCGACGGTGTCGTCAAGCCTGAGCAGAGCAGCAGCGTTGCTGTACCTTTGAAGTTTGGCAGGAAGCGAGATGCAAATGCATCAAACAATGGCTCTTCGAATACTCCCCTGCCCCCACAAGCTGCGCCAGCTAAGCCCGCTGGCGTTGGCTTCGTAGATTTCTCAGATGATCTGGACGGGCCCATTGAGATCGATGACGGCGAGGATGATGAGTTAATCGACGAGAATGACCTTTTGACTGAAGAAGATAAGGCCAGACCAATCATGCCCCGTAAGTTTCGCAGTTTGCGGCATGATGAGCCTCTGCTAACGGCCAGTAGCACCCGAATGCAAGCCCAAAGCAGGCAAACGCCGTCGGGCTTGCAAAGACTGCACCTGTGGTCTTGCCCAGAAGCTCGAGGCTGAGGATCAAGCGAAGCGCGCGGCCGCAGACAAAGCTCTCCAAGGTCTGCACCCCGGCGAGGCTCAAGCTCAGGCTGCGCCGACCAATTCTGTGAAGCTGGATACGGATGATCTCGCCGAGGTTGACTTCACAGTCCAAGGAAAGGTTGGCAGCTGCGGCAACTGTGCACTGGGCGATGCTTTCAGATGCGATGGTTGCCCGTACATTGGCCTTCCCGCGTTCAAGCCCGGAGAAGAGGTCAGGTTGTTGAATAACGATATCCAATTA
Organism: Taxillus chinensis; assembly: GCA_023512835.1. Classification (NCBI taxonomy): domain Eukaryota; kingdom Viridiplantae; phylum Streptophyta; class Magnoliopsida; order Santalales; family Loranthaceae; genus Taxillus; species Taxillus chinensis. Next base: position 97,174 of record JAKCVP010000404.1, on the reverse strand, counting down.
TAGAGTCCCACACACGCACGAGGGACACAGCATGGCGGCGGTCATTGGGATGTTATATAGCGTCGGCGTCCGGTTCTGCATTGGGTTGATGTGACAAGGGTCTAGGTGAAGATCCGCATACCTCATGAAGGTTCTGTAGATGGTGCTCGAGGCGCGTATACTATCTGACTGTATACTTATTTTGCAGGAATAGCTTGGCATGGCTCTAAATGCAATTCAAATATCACTGACTCTCTAGCAATAAGCGCGTAGCTTGTTCGGACATGTTATGAAAGTTGCAATTAGCGGCACGTGGAACCACTTGCACACAACAAAGCATCGCAATCTTGCCAGTCGTGCCTGCCACCTTCGCAAATTGACTTTACAAGACTTCTCACTCGAGCTCGCACTTTTACTCTGACCACAGTGTTAAGCAAAGACCTAAGCCTTTCTTAATACAATACATTGACAAGGTTCCATTCCAGCCTCCAAGAAATTGTACATTCTGACATGTGATCTACTCAAGCAGCTGTACCCTTACCAATAAAGAGTACTCCACCCGCTTTGGGCACAAAGTAAGACTCAGGAGATATGTAGGTAACTGAACATACACGACGCAATTGACTCTCAGCAGACGAGCCAAAAATCGGTGGCTATGAATACCCTTCGTCGTCGGCAACCTGCATGCTCCAAGCGCACTGCACCCAGTGACCACGGCAGAGCTAATCGAATTGCCAATAATCATCGTCCGCTCCACGGGCGAATGAAACAGCTCCAAGGCCTGCACGGCATCGAAAGCGATGACTTACACCTCCTCGCCGAAGAGGAAGAAGAGCAGGATCTTGACCTTCGCCCGTCTGAGGCATCTAAAGCTATTACAGATTTTTCCTCCCTTGGACCTGAGTTTCAAGTTGTTCAAAAGGTACATTGACACGGCTTCAAGTCCCACTTTTGCAACAATGAAAACCCAGCCTGAGCTCCATCAAAGTGCACGAACGCTCAGCAGATTCTGCATCATACCTGAGCGTACCCCTGAGTCCACTGTTCGGCAGACCAACAACATCGTCTGTGCTCAACTCAACGGTCAAGAATCAGCAATGAGCCATATGTCAGGCATGAGCTACCTTGACCGTTCAGCCTCGCTGCATCGTGCAGACGAGCCTCTCCGATGTTATCGTGGTACTTGCGACAATGTAACGTCCAAACCTAACGATTTTAAACTTGACGACTGCAATCCCGAAAGATGTACCAACGCCGGTCCTTTGCCATCTGCTCGACACCTTGCCGAGATGATCCCTACGAAACGCGATAAGGTGCTCACTGGCGATAATACCCAGTTGCTCGCATCGTTCTACGCTTGGATTTCATATCAAGAGCAGCCATGTCGTCCAGCCAGGCTGTGGGGTTGAGAATGACCTCTGAGTGCTTCACAGGCGTATGAATACTCAACCTACTGACGAAGCGTTCCACGATTAAATCCACAGCAGGATTCTGTGGTCTTCCAGCCAGTGGAGAACGGGGCCTGGCGAATCTCTTTCACCTCCCAGATTGGCTTGAGATTCTACTCATAATCGCTTTTTCTTTTCTCCTCTCCTCACTCCACTTCTCACACACCATTTGCCCCTCATGATTTACTTCACAGCACCAGTCGTCAATGTCATAGCGGACTTGGGCTCCAATTCAGCCACAGCGGGCGCACTTGTGGCTATGTCCACCTTCCGCCCGGACCTATAAAGCCCAGCATTGTACTTTGAGAACACCTCACAATTCTCTTCTTGCGCGCCTGCCAGCGTGACAACAGCCGGTCGTCCCCCCTGACTGGCTTCGGTCCGTTCGAAACTACTACGCATTTCTCATTTTCTTGCGCGACCTCGCAACCCACTTCCCCAGAACGCTCGCGCGGCCGTTGAAGTTCCACGGATACTCAGCCCACGTGGCTTACAAGGTTGAATATTACTATGCCAGGGTTGTATAGTAAGTTGATCTGCAATACAATGTGAAAGGCTCATACTGACAGTGGGACACTCAGGGTTGCCGACAGTCTAATTAAGACTCTGATCCGTCAGCAGAGGCTCTGTGGTAATACCTCTACGACGATTCCAAACATGACTGGCAGCACAGACCCGGGAGAAGCAGCCGAATTGCAGGTCCCCGCTCACCTTTGTGAGCCTCTGCCTCCTGAAATCATCATTGGAGGACTCTTTCCTGGAATGTTGTACGTGGGAGGGTAAACACAGCCGTGATAGCGCTTGAACAAGAACTTAAATTATACGCTTGTTATATCGAATCAATCATGGGTCTTCGTCTGGATTGCCGCAAGCAGAAGGGGTCTCACATAGGTCGTCAAGCGTCGTAGAACCTTCTCAAAAGCAAGATATCTGAAGAGAGCGAGGGTGAGATTCTCTGAAAAATTAAGAAATGACAATACTCTGAGTTGGGAAAGTACAAGTCTGTCAAAATCCTTGACTAAAGCAAAGCAAAAGTTGCAGTGATACACTGCTCTCAGAACCTTCTTAAACCATTGAGCATCTGATCTGAAGTGTTCTCTTTGATTGCCTGCTTGAAATGCTGGTGTCATTATTTGAAGGGTGAAGAGGCCGCATGGCTCCTACATTAACCCAAGCCGAATGCACTCAGTTCAACAGCGATCCAATTTTCTTCCCTTATCGTTTCGCCTTCACTCGCATCATTCCATGCTATATCTCATGCGCATACCATTCAATCTCGTTACGCCCATCCACCCGAACAAGGCTCGTTTTCAGTCGCTTAGTCGCTGAAAGTCTCACAATATTCCAATCTCTCAGAGCTTACAGCCTGACATACCCCAGCGCCCCAGAATCTGGGAGAGAGCGAAAAGATCCAACTGAGAGCATGTAACACTGAGCAATCGTTCCCTCAGATGCAAAAGATCCAAGCATGTGCTCGCCAAAGAAATCCTTGTTTAAGCACCCCGTTCCTTCCCTCTTCTGCCTTCGAATCTTTCTTCCTGCATCGTGATCAGATCACTCTTTTGTCACCACGCTCTTTCCACCAAAACCTGATCCGATCATTACCGAAACCTGTTCGAGGACTTGTAACTTTTGATGATTGATGGCGCAGAATTTGAAGTTTACAAAACCGAAATGAGAAGAAATTCAAATTGTCTACAGCTGAGCTCGAGCTCGCTGCCTTGGAGGCGCAGCTCGCTCTGCTAATTCCATTGTTGCTCTTCCTGCTGTTGACGTTGCTGCGCGCTGCGCTAGAGCGCTGTCTGCGCTACCTCGGAGATTTCATGTTCGCATCATGAGTAGTGGGTCTGCTTTGCGCAAAGGTACATCACCCACCTCACTGCCTTCAAGATTGAACTCATCTGCATCGCGCGCGAGTACATTTCTTGGTCTACTATCGCGTGTCTCGTATCGCACGTTCAGTCCCGTGTACCCCGTCCCTAGCTCAATCTTGACACCGGCCTTTACAAAATAACATCCGTAATCCAGTATTTCGCCGTCAAGTTTGTAGGATATAGGGCTGAAGTATTCGCCCCAAGCGATATCACAGTAGACGAAGAGTTGATCCTCGGGCGCGGCGAGAGGCGTATGCCACTGTACGCGCGCATTCGCGTGGACTGTATCATTCTCGCGCTTGAGGATTTCCGGATCCTTGAACTCAAGCGCGAGATCTGGTGGTCCGCCGACTTTTGTCCCAACGACTTTGCCGTCGGTGTTGTTGAATTGATAGCTTACGTCGAAGCTGACGAGCAGAGGCGTTCCTTCTGTCTGCAGGGTTGTGTTGATTTGTGCGCTGTGAAGGGGGCCTACTGTGAATGGTTGTGTCGCTGGTGCCGGTGCTGGCGCAGGGCCAGAGTCCGGATGCGGTAGTGGGCCGGATTTGGTTCCGTCTGGCTCGCTGTCTACGATGGGTTCGGCTGAGCTGCGGCGTTTCACAGTACTCTCTGAACGCTGATGTAGGTTCGGAAGATGGTCTGGAATAGGAGAGTATGGAGGACCAGGAGGCTTATACGGATTTGGACGATGTGAGGGAACGCCAAGAGGATCGCCGTTCTCGGGAGGCATATATGGATTTGTGGGAGTGTCTGGCTCATACAAGTCTGGAATCTCTTGTGATCGAGGAGTCATATCGGTATCAACGTGAGTATTCCCTGGTTTAGGAGGCTTTTGGGGAGGGCCAGTCCAGCCCGGCGGAGGTGGAGTATCATCTGTTCTCTTTACGAGGGTGGCGCTAGTTTGATCTCTTTCTGCTCGCGGGATCAGGCCAGATCCAGATGGAGGTTTGCCAGGTTTGCCTCGAACACTACCAGGGCCGGGTCCGTTTGGTCCCGATGGTTGTCCGACGCTTTTGCCTGGGTCGCCCTCTGTCCTTGGCCTTATGCCAAATGCTACTGGAGGATAGGCGGGCCCAGGGACAGGACTGAGGCCCCAGTCCGCCACGTCTTTAACCGGAGCCTCGTCTCTCTCCGGTCCTGGAGAGGATAGTTGTGAGAGTGTCTCGCTTCGTTCAAAATTGTGGTTCACTTGATCGTTTTGGTATGAACCTGTTCTCTCGGGCGAAGCCACCGTAGACGACGTAATATCTTCAGGTGGGGGCTTCGGACCACCAGCTGTAACAGACACTACATAGTGCGATGGATCGAGCTCATATAAATACTTGTCTCCGTTTGTTGCCCACCAGCAGCCAGCATTGTACACATCACCGTTGAGTACAGCCTTGTCCGCAAAGAATGTTTCGCCCCATGCGACTGTGCAATAGACAAAGGTATTCTTGACAGGATACTTGAATGCCAATCTAGGAAATCCGGTAACACTGCTCGTATTACTACTTTTGACAGACCATCCGTTGCCTTCGAATCTGTAGCCTGCTGTCTCAGGCAAGTTGGCTGACTTGCCGTGCAGGGATTGGTTAAAGTACCGGTACCAGAAGGTCCAGGATATTGTTGTCGGTCCAGGAGTTACTAGTAACTTGACGTTTATAGTTGTTGAATGGAAGGGGCTACCCAGAGGGCCTTGGTACTTTGTTGCTCCCGGCTGCATGTTGCCGTGTAGTACCGGAGCATGACCGGGGAATACGTGAACTCTGACGAAGTTCAGATCAAACGTTTGCATTCGGTCGCTACTGGTGTAGTCACATTTCGTGACACCGTTGGATCCTTGCAGCTCACTCCTGTTTGCGTAGAAAGTTTCACCCCAGCCTGCAACGCAATGGATGTCTGCTGCTGGCAAGGGGTACGTGAATTCTACCTGAGGGAAAGCAGCGACTGCCACAGTAGTCTCGTTTGTGACGTCGAGGTCACTGTACCAACCCCAATGACCGATGCCGGGATAATCAGGAGACGACCCAATCAACCGCTCGCCTTCGTCGACGTAGTGGTAGCTCATGGAAAAGGCGAATGCTGTTGGTCCCAGTAGATTTCGACCAACTGCGAGTACCATGTGGTTTACATGCCACGGACTGAAAGCAAAAGCTCTCCGGGCAAGTTTGTCGGCTGGGTCTCTGGCTTCGAGTTTGTGGATTTCATTGCGACTGGCAGGATCGTCGGTGTCGAGTGCGCCTGTCAGGCAGGAAAGCGTCAATACTAGAGTTGTCAGGGACTTGGTGATCCTCAGCCCTGCTATTGCCATCTTGAAGATGCAGCGCACCAGATGGGGACCGAAGCGGGTGTTCGAGAAAGGGTCAAAGAAACGGCGCGCTAGAGGCCTTCGCTTGATATAAATGGGATGGAGGTGGAGATGGAGATGGAGATGGAATGGTAAACGGAAATGGAGATTTAGACGCGATCAACAACAAGCACACACAGGACTAGCCCCGACCCCAGCTGCAAAGCTACGGTACCCATTTGATTGGTAGCGACCAGGACCGTGGTGGGTATAGAAGCAGTGTGCTAGCTCACATCCTTGACACCGCTGGACTGGCCGGGTATCTTAAACGCACATTTTCCCATTGGAGACTCACGGCCAGTGCGGAAGACCCGGTTGTGCTTCGAGCGCGATCCCTGTACAATCGAGCCTACAAGAGACAACTCCCCTCAGATCAGTATGCCGCTGCTGTTTCTATTACACGTTCTCTGACCGGGAGCGGTGGCTCAATATCTTACAGACTTTTCCCCTTCATCCAGTCCAGATCCTCGATGATATGATTAAATGGAAAGGAATTGTTGCTTACTCGTGTGAATGCCCCGGCAATTCGACTACTTTCAGCAGCAGGCCGCCGCCGGGAGGGGGGGGGGGGGGGGGGGGCCGGGACCCGGGGGCGGGGGAAAACGGCTCTTCAGTGCGATAAACGGTGAGCTACTTGATGTACAGTAGTAGTCAGAGGCACGTTGCTGCCTCTCCTCGCGAAGACAGTGCGCGATATTATATCCGTTTGGACTGTCCGCATGCTGCGGGAAGGTGTGCCATTTTACAGCGTGCAGAGTGGTGATGAAGGACCCTGGAGATCAGAGAGGGTGTCTGTAACGAGTTGGTCAACTCAAGACTAATGTTTGGTGCTGCTGCTTGCTGATCCTAGTCAAACCCAGCCTGAGACGGGCTGAAGCGAGGTCCGTGGGTTTTGGATACTAGTATGGGGGCAGACGTGCGGCAGGACAGTGCATACTGCTTGGCCAGGACCGAGGATCCGTATCACAATCTTGCGCGACTCTGGTCCCGCGGTATCCTCCCGGTGGTGGAACGGGGCCGATAATGCTTAGCCAAGTCATGTTGATAGCAAGACTTATCTCAACTGTAGTTTTAGAGGCGATGTTTTTTCGATTTGCGGATCTGGCGAGGTTGTGAATACCACGTTCATGGTCAGATCAGAGGGTTGCCCTGGATTTGTGGGTCGGAATTCGTTCGTCGGTGATGATGGGCACGTGATGTCAAAGTCACATGTTGTGACAAGCCTTGAGATGACACTCCGCGCCTCCGTACTTACACACACGCATCGCTTCCATAATTCACCATGGAACGGACCTAATTAATCAGATTATCAGGATCAGAAATCGGGCTTATTGCAAAGTTTCTGAGCCCACAACTGACCAGCACTTGATTACCATACTGTTGCAGAAGTTGTAAACCGTAGCATACGGACCGATGCCCGTACTGCAAACGCGATCGAGCTGACCCACTTCCCATGAGTTGAGATCGACATAATAAATCTTGCAAGGAATTTACCTACGAAGTACTCCTCTTCGGAAGGTGGCGAAGCAACATTGGGGACAGCAGGCCGGTGTGAGCCAAGGACTTTGACTGCTCTTGTGCACCATGGGCGAGACATTGATGATGTGTAATGGGTCCTCGATGACTTGCAGCACATTTTAAGATCTGGCAGATTGTGAAAGGCTTCGAGGATAAAGCAGTCTGAATATGGGACGTTCTTCCTAGACATTGCCGGGCTAGGTACATTAGGTACCTAGCGCGGATAGCTGTGCCCTTCTCTCTTGAGCGGCTGAGGCGCCACGCGCGTGCATGCCTTCGCAACAAGGTCCCTATAACGTCCCAAAGGAGGAAGATGAAAGGCTGCATTGTCTTGTCTAGACGCTGTCATACGTCTTCATGGACCGGATACTTTCGACACTGCCTTCTGAGGAGTGCGGACAGCGTCAACTTTCGACTAGCAAGAGCTGCCAGCATGATGGGGCTGTCACTTCTCGCATGCGCTAGCTGCGCCGCCCAGCAGACATCCACGTGTGACGAGGCATTCTTCGAGGCGGGCATCATTGCAGTCTCAAACTTTTGAGGTGACGATTTGATTGGTGTCTGATTTGAGCGGCCCCAATTTCCAACAAGACAGGTTGATTTGGTATGGCAACTTCCACCCAAGCGGAAAGACCATCTGTTAATTGTTTGAGCCGAGACTCGCAATGGCATTCACACAATACTGAACATCGGTACTGCTTCGACGCCGGGAGTTGTACGGCTCCTCCCCATTTGCATCAATGCCCAACATCACCATTTATCCGGACCCACACTTAGCAGCTTGCTCAATTTCGACGTTTTCAGACGAACCGGGCACGCCGGAATAAGCCTCATGTCGATCTCTCATTATTGCCCTCAAGTCATGCGCTGCGACCTAGGAGAGTAAGATCTCGGAATTGCAATGCGTCACGTCCCCGAGGGGCTGCTCATGGGAGCTACGACGATTTCCGATTTTCGCCCCAAGCGCTGTTGACAGCCAAGGCAGTGTCGTGTCTTGCCCTTGCATGAATACTCGACTTGAGGAGCCGACCCTCACAACTCTCACTCGAGTGGGTAAGCAGGGCGTGATAACAATCACACAGGGCGAAACCACATTTGGGCAGTTTCATGCAAGGCTCATTTGCGAGCCGTGAGTCTTTTCTTCGGTGAGAGACCTCATCGGGTCTGGTCACGATCCTTCCAAGAGACGCATGCTAAGCGTGCATGGTATTATAAAAATTGCGGGTCTTGCTCCCGCCCCTCGTGGCATTTCCAGGGTTTGACCGCATGTCTTACTTCCAAACCCCAGTCCGCCATCAAGAAGATATAAAGTAAACAACGACTCATTTTTGAAACATTACTAGAATCATATAGACTTCCGTCATGTGGTGCACTACAGTCTTGTCACTGTTCGCGGCTGCTACAGTCGCAGCGACTGGATCCGCTTGCCTCACTCAGGCCGCGGCAGTAACCCTCGCTGACAACTTTCAACATCTTATTTCGTCTTATAACAGCAACACAACAGCTTCAAACATCCTGGCCAACAGGACACTGGCCATAGATTTCCAGGATTACACGGACAGTGTCGCAGCCCTCATCTCCGGCGGATGCACTACGGGGCCGCAGCCGGTCTTTTCTGATCGGTCAAGCTTCATCAATGCTCAAGGGAGTGCGCCTTCGTTCAAGCTCGCCAGAGAGCAGCTTTGGCATACCTGTGACACGATCATCTTCAGATGGGCTGGAGATCAGAAGCCTCACGCGGTGACTGGCATTATTGTGCTGGAGACCATCCAGTGCCCAGGCAGTAAGTTTTGAATGATGGTCATAGTTTCGTCCTCTGACCTTGCCCAGATTCAGGGAAAGATGTGTCGCGAGTTATCAGCAAGGTATACTCAGAATTCAACAGCGCTGCTTGGCTGGTGAGTTCTGGTGTGTTCAAGCCAGCTTGTTCCAAGTAATGCTAGTACTGTACACAAAAATTCATAGCAGTACTACACAACCATCGGGTTGTTTCTTTGAAGTCGCACATACTTCTTCGGTATCCGTGCTAACGTGACATGGGCTGCACGACGTGAGGTTGGGCTTAGAGAGGTGCGAAGGACGGAAGGCGCGGAGGAGCTGGCATGGCAAGTGCAACCCTGAGCCATACCGTCTAGGCGAACCCAAACTTCGTGTATTTCGTCTTTCTCAAGCACCAACTCTTATCTCCTCTGCTATTCCTTTTCCTCATTTGAGCAGAACTCTGTCATTTTCCTCACATTCTTCCATCTGACCTCATCTCTACCGAAGCAACATCCTAATCCTTGTATTCTGGCATTTCTATCATCGGCTCGCGCAAACTAGACCTTGTGGTTATCAGTACCTTTTGATAAGCTCTTTTCCAGACCATCCAGATCCTGTTGAGCCACTCTCACACCGTACGTAAGTTCACATGTCTCTTCATAGGCAGCCACTTAGCGTTGCTTCCCTGCAACGACCTCGCCCACCACTCTCGCCAGTGCTTTCTGCCGAGCATACTGTGCGCGCATCAGGGAGGATTATGAATTCGCTTCAGCAAACCGCAGCTGACCGGATGCGAAGATTTGTTCAGTGTGCTGAACCCTCTCCTTGGCGATTTCTTCAACGTCGTCTTTCTTTTCAGCGTTAGGACAGACGATGACTGACATGGAAACAAATCATGATGCAGTGTCCGAGCCTCTTCCTACCATCCAAGTCATAACTGCTAGACAAGCTTCATTGCCCCCAAGCTTACCGGAGGTTGCAACCATTGCCCCTGATCAGTCACCGCCAGCATTTGCGGCTTTACCTAGCCACGCCACCCCATCAGCTCCTCCGAAGGAATTGTTAGCAACTCCCAAGCCGTCAGAACCGACTCTACCGGTTGAGCCTAGAACTCCCAGATCTCAAAGATCACTGAGATCTGCAGAATTCTTGTTTACTGGTCCACTGAGCGAAGCAGGTCAGCAAACCAGGCAGCTCATCGCTGGAGACAAATCCATACCGTCAAGTTCATCTCGCAAGGTCCCTTCCGGAGCAGTTCTTGGATCTCCAGACGAGAGGCGATATTCTTGCAGTCCTCGTAGCACGGCACCAGCCATCAAAGCCTCAGTATCAAGACTAATTCGCGCCTCTTCGTCCATGGCCGTCATCACAAAAGCCCTTCAGACCGCTGAGCACCTCTTGCTCCAGAAGGAGTCGGCTCCTGCCGTTGTTGCTGCATCAAAATCACCCGCACCAGAAGCTGTGCCCATTCAGCGTGAAGGTGACCCCAAGTCTTCCCCTAAACAGGGTGAGACATCACATGCCGCCGATAAAGCGCATTCGACCCCTCAAAGGTCGTTCGATACTTTTGTACCAAGTTTGGAATCACCTGCGAAAGAGGGTCAGTAGGCCTGTCTACCTACGTTCTAATCTGGTCGCTAATTAAGCCCTAGTCGAGACTCTGAAACTTGTGGAGCCAGGCTCAGAGACACAATCAGGAAAGTTTTCGAGCGATGTCAACGCTCATCCTGGATCTTTCGCTACAGAGACTGTGCCACTGATCCACCCAAATACAGATCCCAAGGCTGTCTTCCAAAGCCCGACCACGAAGGTCTCTGCTGGCACTCAAGATCTTAAGACTGTGCCTGTCGAGATAGCCTCTGAAATCGAACCAGACCGTCGCGCCTCGAGAGACTCTCTTCATGTTCAAGAGCCCAATAAACAAATTCGGGAGCAGCCAGCAGTCGTACATAGTGCAGAATCACAGACGCCGACTCTCACTCTGACCAGTCCGGATCGTTCACGTGGCAGTGCAAGCGGTAAGTTTTATGGTGCATAGATCTTTCCATCACATCCGAACTCATTGAACGCAGATTCTCACATCAGTCTGGTAAGTGTTGGGGAAGCTCAACCAATCGTCATCGAGCAACACGCGCCACCCAAAGGGCGTCTCCGACATTCGCTACATGAGATTCACCTGCATTTCATCATGCGGAGCGATGGAAAGCATCGACACCATTACGAAGCGGAAATTGCGGCCGGACTTGACACCAGGAAGGCAGATGCTGAAGTTATCTACCAGTCGAGACCACGCAAAAGAGACCGATTTCGGCAGAAGATTCTCCGCAAGCGAATCCTGGCATTCGCTGTGGGAAGGCACCAAAGCGAAGAACTTCTGAGAAAACTCCGAAAGGCTGCTAGAGATGGGCGCAATGAAACTTACCGAGCAAGGGTACATTTTCACCACCACGTAGATAAAGGCGGGAAACGCGCAGCGCGAACCAATGCAAAAACACAACGACAGGCAAAGTTCCACCTGCATCCACGTTGGCAGCATCGAGTGGAGCAAGATGGCCGTAAATTGGCTGACGAGGGCCGGAAGGGCAAACAAGCGGGCCGTAAAGCTGCGCATCACCTGGAGGATGCAGTCATCAGCAAGGGGCATGAGTTGAAACACGACGTGCATCAGGCCGAAGCCGAAGCCTTTGAGCGCGCCCTCCACCGCAGAGCCAAGAAAGATGTAGAGCAGGCTGTTGAGACTATATTGAAGGCGGAAGACGACATCCGGGCAGCCGATGATGATAAGCGGCGTGAAAAGAGACACGCTGAGGAGGACCTGAAGGAGGATTTGCGCATCAAGGACAAGGCGAAAGAACATCAAGCCAAGAAAGACTTGGAAGACTATCAAGATGCTACACAGCATGGCAGTGCGTGGATCATGGCTTCCAGACGTATCACGGCAGCTAATACTTCTGTGCAGAATGACCAGAATCTGATGGCAAAGAGTTGCATGGACGGGGCCAGCGTCGCAGCTGCTTTCTGCTAGAGCGTAGGATGTAGACGACTCTACGGCCGAGGCTCCTGAATATGAGCTTGCTACGACTTGTGGTGGACTCCCCTTGGACTGTCCGCTGCCGCGTCCTAGCCAGAGCAGGTTTCCGAGAGCTTGACCGAGATTCTCGCCGTCGCTAGTCCGTAAGTCCTGACGAATGGGCCAGCCTTTCAACCGCACGGCGAAATAGTGGACTGATCCCTGGCGCACTCCAATAGACGGCATTTAGAAGGCGCGGCTGTAGTCTGTCGAGGGCGTGTGACTGTATACGAGTAAAGGTGTACAACGATTTCAACAGAGGACTCTGACCTGCCCAACGAGGTATTGCCTCACCTCCAAGGAGAGTATTCCTCTCCAATGGCACCAGGCAAGGACTGAGTGAGAGTCCAATAGTGACTGGTGTGTCGCGCGAAGTCCACAGCAGAGTACGTGCTGAGCTTTAGGGGAAGAAAGATTCGTGATTTTCCTCTGATGAGCGATAGCAAGGCCAAGTATCACTGCCGATGCGGTGGGAATCCAGTCCGCGCTTGAGCGGGATTTGCAAGTGAAAGATGTTCACGTCGACCTCGTCTGGCCATATTTGCTTCATGTGTAGAAGTCAGTTCAATTCAGCTTCCTTCCTTCCCTTTCAGGCCCAGGCCTCAAAGCCCTCATCGTCTCCAGCTTCCTCCGCATCTGACTCCCTATTGCGGCTGGCGTCTGCGTCCTTATGAATGACACTCACTTGGGATTGTGTTGGATATGTATCTTCACCACGCTTAGAGAGCACAGATGGCGCATTTGCCGGCGTTGTCTGGGAAGTTTCAAGGCCTAGAGAAGCGACCGCTCGACGGACATCTTTCCTTGCGTCTTCAAGTTGTTGGCGAGCCGGGCGAATTGACTGCCCTCCCAGCGCAGGCGCATATGCTAATTTTACATCTTCGTGCAAACTGAGGAGCAATTGAGCTCTCTTGATATCCCCATCACTCTCATTCGCGGCTCGATCCTTGTGGCTCGGCTTGCCATCAGACTCGTGGGCTGATACGAGATTCAGTGCTGCTGTCGGGTCCTTGAGCAGCTGTTAGCTTGGCTTCGCAGTCACGCGCGCATCCACGTACGCAGACTTTCAAAGACGTGAGATCAGAGAGCAGGGAAGCTACAAGCATTTTCAAGGGAGTTATAGCATTCACGTATTTCTCAAGGTGGATAAAGGCTTACGACCTTCAACGCCGAAGCGGGCTCGTCGTCCAGAGCCGCTCACGTCGCTGTCCGCCAAGGCCAGCGCTCGAAATACGCTAGGTCGTCTTCGTCGAAGCGCCGACTTGCCGACCACACTTAGATTCTGCTGCATCCCCTCCACGACGAGACGGGCTCTTTCTTGTCATCGATTATACTAACCACAGCAGGCACGGCCATCGTCAAGCAAAATGTAAGAAACCAATCTCAATTTCGCAAATCAAGCACATCTCCCTCCGAGGCGGCAATACACCCATGTGCGCTACACCGAGAGCCTTCTGAAGAGCATCTATAAATCGAGACACCACTCAGGTCACGACGAATTCTTTGTCGGCCACCCCGTCGTCCCCGGCCACACGCACATACACAGCCCATGATGAGAAGTTGAGGAAATCTTAAAGAGAGCAAAGGCTAACACATTGACGTATACAGGGTCAACCTACGCACCCAGAAGCGCCTCGCGGCCTCCGTCGTTGGATGCGGCAAGCGCAAGATTTGGCTCGACCCCAACGAGGTCAACGAGATCTCCAACGCCAACTCTCGTCAGACCATTCGCAAGCTTGTGTCTGATGGCCTTATTATCCGCAAGCCCGTCACTACCCACTCTCGCTCTCGTGCCCGTGAGTTGACCGCTGCCCGCCGCATCGGTCGCCACCGTGGTTTCGGTAAGAGGAAGGGTACTGCTGAGGCTCGTATGCCCAGGTGCGTTACACCGTTTCCGCTTCAATCCCAAGCGGCGTCTTTCAGGAGGTCTCAGTAGTCATGGCAAGGGGAGTGAAAGACGCTTAAAGGCGCGGTCATGGGGAAGGCAATGAGAGAGCGATGAGATCATGACTTTGAGGACTCTTGGGGCCGCTTTTGGTTGAATGTCTGTGAGACAGAAGAGGACGTTTGCTGACTCTTTTTCTCTCCAACAGTGAAGTCCAATGGATGCGCCGTCTTCGTGTCCTCCGCCGTCTCCTAGTCAAGTACCGTGCCTCCGGCAAGATCGACAAGCACCTCTACCACGAGCTGTACAAGTCCAGCAAGGGTAACACCTTCAAGCACAAGCGTGCGCTTGTTGAGCACGTACGTTTTGTCCCCATCTCTCTTGGCCGCCAAGTACTGTTGCGGATGATTCAATGGCCAATGTCATTGTACACCATCGTCGTGACCCAATTATAGAAATGATCAGCCGGCTAACATTTGTCTCTCCAACAGATTCACCGCGCCAAGGCCGAGAAGCAACGTGCCCGCACCATCAAGGAAGAAATGGACGCCAAGCGCGCAAAGACCAAGGCCGCTCGCGAGAGAAGGGCAGAGCGCATCGAGGCCAAGCGCCAGGCTCTGGCTGAGGATGACGAGAAGGCCGAGGCGTAGACGAAGCAGAGCACAAGGGGAGAGAAAGTGAGAAATGACTCATAGATATGATAACGATATGGGTTTTTTGACTTTTTCTTTGGTCCTCCGCTTTCTTCTTTGGCTCGCTTCGCTCGTCGTCTGCGCTGCGTCAACTGTTCTCCCCTTTTCTTTTGTAGGCTCTGGGCTGGAATGGACTTTTGAAGGAGCTGGATTGCAATGGCATGGCATTGGTCCCTTGTTTGGACCTGCCCCGTCGATGGGCTGTAAATGATGCTACTAGGGGGAAAGGATTGCCAAAAAGGGGAAATCGAACTGCATGTGGGAGACAACCCAAGGACGTGGAGGTTCAGCCTCAGCTTCATGTCCAAAGACAGGTTCAGGTTCAACGTTTATGTCTAGGTCTGCTCTGGTTTTCCAGGTCGCTGATGAACACTGCGATGTAACGGGCCGAGGACTGCTCTGCGTACTGTCCATCTACCTAACCTTTTTTTTCATGCAATGAGTCGGCGTTGCTGAGAAACTTGTGTGTTTTCTTATTTCCTTTGCTCTAGGTCTCTTCTGGTCTTGTCGCTGCCTTTGACCTCTTGACTGGACGTGAGGTCTGTTCTTTGCTTGCTCGTACTTACCTGCACTTGGACCCTGATGGCTCTTTCTGTTGACTTGAGGATCTAATGACTCTGCTAAAATATTTACTTGGACCCCATCCCATCCCATCTTATCCCATTTCATTGCATTGCATTGCATTGCATTGAATATGTTGTACTGTAATATATTTTCATTGCATCACAACATGTTGCATCGCATAGTAACGTAGGTACTGTATAGTACTCATCGTCCATTTCCTTCTTCGATTCGACCGAGAGTAACGGGGTAAGCCATGTTATGTACTCTAAGCTATCAACTTGACCCCCCTTTTTTTTCCTCTTTTCCCCTGCTTTTCTTTCTTTTCTCTTTTTTTTCTTCTTCTTCTTCTTCTTCTCCTCTTCTTTGCTTTTCCTTTTCTTTTCTGTTCTCTACTTCGCTTGGCTAGGCCAGGCCAGGCTTGGCGATCGAGTCGCTCTTTCTACTCCTCTATGAATATCAGACTGTGAAGTGACTCTGCTTTTCCAAGGGATTGTATTCTTGATTACCTTAGGTGTGTATATATATATATAGATTAAAAGCCAGGGTATGTTCGGGAATATCTAGTAGAGCGAAGGGGTATTTTAGAAATATTTAGTACATAGAGCCAGGGTACTCTGACTCTGATAAAAGCATACTGTGAGATTCGTGTTGGAATGGGGTGTAGGTAGGTATGTAGCTATGTAGCTATGTAGGTAGGTAGGTAGGTAGGCCTAGGATAATAGCTAGTATATGTGTGTATGTGTGTGTGTGTGTACAAGAGCGTATTGAAATGAGGATTTCTCCATCGATTCACGTCGATGATGAATTCAGGATTTAAGAATGACGACGTTGGGATTTTAAAGACAGAAGGGGTTTGGCGGTCGCGCGTACCTAATGTATATACTCTGACTGACGATTGAAAAGTCCTTAAATTTTGCTGGAGTAATGCAATGACGAGGGTATGTAAAATTGACAGGATTGCTCGAGGATCTCTCGAGGGTTATGTGTGGTAAGGGGTAGGTAAGTCATGACTTGTTCACTGTATGTAGCTTCTCCCTCCCCTTTTCTCACTATACCTACCTTTAATCTTCCTTTTCCCGCTGTGCCTTTTTTCTTTCCCTTCTTTCTCCCCCTGCAGGTACCGATGTATCATCTTCCTTCCTTGCCCCCTTTTTCCTCTCTTCTCTCCCAATATCAAAGCACATATCGAAACTCTTCACTCCAATTTTCCAGCGCGACACCATTTGTCTGAGCTTGCGTAGCGTTCGCCGCGTCCGCTTCAGTCTTATTTAGCCCAGTCCCATCAGCGACCACACCCAAAGCAGCCTCCTTCCTCCGTCGTATCTCCTGCACACTCCCGTACTTTTTATCGAGTTTTTTATTCTCAAGCAAGCAGATCGTACGCAGTGTCAGCGCGAGCAGCGCGTTGAAAAACAAAAATGCAGCGCAGATGGAGTGGCCTTTTGTATAGTGTGGTTTTTCCGTGGCTGGGTACAGACGTGTGCCGAGGAGGGGACCGCATTGGCCTGGGAGGGGAGAGGGTTAGTTTGGATGGTGTGGGGAGAGGGTTCCTTTCCACATGTAGACGAAAACAACGAGATTTCAGAGTCGGAGAAGTGAAATGGAAAAGGGACAGAAGAAGGAAAAAGAAGGAAAGAATGAATGAGAAGAATGAGAAGAAAACATACCGACTAAATTTAATAGCATTACACCCGCGCCTCTTCCAGTATCGGATTTTTGAATATCTATTCGCCCATGTTAGCACGCTGATTCTGTTTATTTTTGATTGTTTTCTGCACAGCGAAGCTTTTGTTTTCTCCAGCGGAGGAAATGCAAGATCTGCTTGGCGAAAGGCTGAATCGCTCTTGAAGGATGTTTGCTCAAGCACAAACCGGATTTTCATCTTTCGAAACGGAACCCCTTCGAGCGAACCGAGGACCAAAAAAGGAATGAAACATACTCATAACCCAAGGCAAAACATTCGCAATAGCAGGGAATATCCCCCCCCAGCAGCGAAATATACGCCAGCATAGCGCGCGCCAACTGACTCCGTAGTCGCGAGCAGCAGATACCCGATTCCCCCGATACAGCTGAGCGCAATAACGTGCAGGCCGCGCTGGCGCGTACGGTCGGCGGACCAGGTCGATAGAATGGTGACGATGAAGGCGAGGAGGTAGGGCGGGGCTGTGAGACCTTGGGCGTTGATGCTTGAGTAGCCTAGCTCTTTGATGAGGGTTGGCAAGTAGACTGGGAGGGAGGAGTAGGATGTGTTCATCGAGAAATACATTAGCTGTTGAGATGGGAAGGGGTGGTTAGCTTTTGGTGTTGTGCGAGGGAGGGGGGAGGTGAGGGAGGGGAAATGGAGGTTGGTGTTCATGGTCTGCTAGAGGATTGCATCTCTGCGGCCTCTGCAGTCTTGATAGTTTCATAAGGCAAACAAATAAGACTGCCGGGAAATTAGAAAGGGGTGGAATTTGCGTAAAAAAGCTTACTGCACAGAGCCAGGCCTTTACATCCGTGAGCACACCGAGCACACCCTTCCAGTCAATCTTGCCAATGCGCACTTCAGCGCCAGCCTGCTTGACATTTCGCGAGGCAGCGATCCTCTTTTCCTCTGTAGTAGAAAGTGACTAGTCAGCATATTGTCTCCCGTCACGTTCTCATCTCTAGCGTCTCTCGTCAAGGCATATGAACCAGACAGACACAGAAGAAGAGGACGAGAAACAAAGATGAAAAGGTCAACATACCAGCATTCAAAAACCGCGCAGTAGGCGGACTATCCGGCAAGAAAAACCAAACAAACGGCGCAAGAATAAGCGTCGGCACCCCCTCGACAAGAAACAGCAGCCGCCACGGCGCAAGCGCACTATGCTTGGCGCTGGTAAGCCCATACGCCAGCGCACCCGCAAAACAGCTCGCCAGCGCGGCAGAGCTAAAGTACAGGCCGCAGCGCAGGCCGAGTTCGTGGCGCATGTAGAAGAACGAAAGAAGGTAGACGATGCCCGGCCCAGCGGTTGCTTCTGCTGCGCCGAGGATGAAGCGTAGGGCCATCATGCCGGACCAGTTTTGCGCGGCGGATTGGAGGGTCGCGGCTAGGCCCCAGAGGAAGACTACGCTTGCTAGGACGCGGTGTGGGGGGAGAAATTTGTAGAGGAGAATGTTTACTTCAAAGAGGATGTAGGCCTTTTGCGGTGCGTTAGTTGCGGTTGCGCTCTGGTTTGGGTCTGGGTCTTGGTCTTTTGGGGCTGTGGTGGCCATTGTTGTGGTTTCATTTGCAGCCTTGTAAGCTGATGCTTTGGGTACTGGATGTCGGTGGGGATGAAGTTGATGCGCAAACGTCGCTAAGCTTTAGCCAAGCTTATTAGGCGTCGTGGAAGGTGTGTACAAAAATGACCAGCTCAAGTCGAGAGAGAAAGTCGCCTAGGCGAGTCTGCACTTACAATATAAAAGATGGTCAGAAGCCATTGGTAATCTGGACTGCTGAGTTTGAGTTCTTTGCCCATGCCAGCAGTGTAGGCATTGCCAATATTCGAGCGATCGAGGGATGCCAGGAGAACTGCAGCTCGTCAGTCCAGTGCTTTTTATACACCCACTCCGAACAGAAGCAGACAAGAAGAAGAGGAGGAGAAAGCGCAAAAGAAAGAGTAGAAGAGACAACATACGAACAACCCAAACCAACGGCATGAGATTCCGATCCAGTTTTCTCACGACCCTTTTCTCGTCTTCCTCAGTGTAAATCACCGGACTTGTGAGCGCATCGGCCACAGCTTCTGGATCGACATTCTGATCTCGGGCAGTCTTGAGTTCGGCTGAAGAAGCGGCGGGCGAACTCGAGGCTGGCGGAGATGTAGCTGCTGCTGCGGTACCTGCGTCGGCACCGACACCAGCATGTGCATGGGCATCGGCGGGCGCGGCATCCTTGGTAGACGACTGCATGTTGCTTTGCCTCACGCAGAGTACTAGTATTACTCTTAATCTTGAGTGAGAATCTGTCTGAGTGCGAGGCCTATGTGCGCTGGCGCATCATCCGGTAGGGGTAGTGGTCGCGGTCAGGGTCCAGGGGGGTCCGGAGCCAGACGGAAGGAGGGCAAGGTGCTGTAGGTGGCCAGGTAGCTGCTTGGTAGGCAGATAAAGATCAGGTAGACAGACAATCGAAGTTGACGTCGAAGTTGAGGCTCGGCGCACGAGTCGTGTGGGTTTTGCTCGGTGTTTGGCGTTGGGTAACTTTGCTGTTCGATGCGGTTCAAGCTCTGCGATGATCGGCAGAGACTCCAGGGACAGTGTTAGGTAGGTAGGATCGAGATTGTCGTGAAGACTACGATGCAGGACAGGGGTGAGGTACTGAGAGCAAGCTGCGGATGAAGCGCGCAAGGTGATTCAAGCGGTCCAGTGTCGAGCCTACTGTGTCTAGCGCGCTGCGTGCAAACAGCAAGTCCAAAATTCAACTGGTCCCGGGCCAAGAGTGTGCGATCTGCGAAGAAGACAGGCAAAAGGAGATCCAGATAGGAATCCAATCACTAAGTTACCTTGAAATAAATACTTGACGAAAGAAGAGGAAATCAGGTGAATATGATTAGATGCATGTAGACACCTAAGAAATTTGTGGGCGGGCAGGGCGAGCGGTTTCGGCTACCGGCATCCTTGCAGATGGAGAGATGACTTGAGGTCCAGTGACTGAGCGACGGAATCAGCAGCAAGCTGGACGCGAAACGCCCCAGAAAAAAAATCAATGCCTTCGACCGCAAAGTGCCAGATGGTAGGTGCCAGATGCCGGCTGAAATGAGCGCCAAGTGGGCTGGTGGGGCGTGGTGTCGTGAGTGTGTGCTGTAGATCGTTCCTCAAAAGAGCATTCATTACTGTGTGTATAAAGATTGGAAGATATCACGGATATATGCAAAGTACGAAGCACAAAGTACCAGGTAGATCTCATTAAGGTGCCAGTGCCAGTGCCAGCGTCTCCACTCTACAAACCTCAGTCCGTTCCACCCCACTACCACCAACTACACTGCTCCCGACTGCATCGAGTCCCTTTGGCGTAGAGTGGCTTCTTTTGACGCGAACTCAGATCCATCGCTCTATCAAGTGATAAGGCAGACCTAGTCTTGTTTGGGATCATGCTCATTCCATCATGGCATACCGTTCTTGAGCAACCTGAGCCGGAGTTTGTAGTGTAGATTAAAAGGCGCATATGTGAGTGAAGAAAACAAACACGCATTGACACTGACTTCACTTCCAAACACAGCACAACACGATACGGAGAAACATACTGGAGGTTGGCTGTAATATATTCATTCACGCAATGAAAAATGAGTTGCTATACCGGACGCCGCATATCTAGGTCTCTTCGTTCCGACGCAGGTCGTCTATCCATACCATATCATAATCGTTAAATCCCGCACACAAGAGTCGTGTGTTGCGTCAGGACATCTACCACCAGTCACCCTGGTCGAGCATTGACTGAGCAACCTTGCTGAAACCAGCAATGTTGGCACCAGCCACGAGCGAAGGCAGCTCGCCCTCCTTGTGAGGCACATACGACTTGGCCGTCTCCAAGCAGTTCTCAAACGCATTCTTCATAATGTCCTTGAGCTTCGCATCGACTTCCTCCGCAGTCCAGCTCAGACGTTGGCTGTTCTGCGCCATCTCCAGGCCAGACACGGCGACACCGCCGGCGTTGGCGGCCTTGCCGGGTCCGTACCACAAACCCTTGCTGCCGTTCTCCTGACGGTGCTTCTCGTAAATGTCAATCGCCTCTTGCGTGGAGCCCATGTTGGAGCCCTCGGCCAGGAAGCGGCAGCCGGCGTCGATGAGTGCCTGCGCTTCCTCGCCAGAAACCTCGTTCTGCGTGGCAGATGGCAGCGCAACGTCAACCTTGCCAACGTGCTTCCAGGGACGCGCTCCATCAATGTACTTGAGGTTGTTGTTGCTGCTGGACGAGATGTCGGTCAGCGACTTGCGGGCCACCTTGAGCGCCGCGATCTCGTTGATGAGCTCGGGAGAGATGCCCTTCTCGTCGGTGGAGATGATGGCACCCTTGGAGTCGGAGAGGGAGACGACGGTAGCACCGAGCTCAATAGCCTTCAGGGCAGCGTACTGAGCGACGTTGCCGGAACCGGAGATGGCCACACGCTTGCCCTTGAACGACTCTGCGCCATTGCTGGCGGTCTGGATCATGTGCTGTGTGTACTACAAGCGAGGAAGGCCCGTTAGTCTGGCGTGCTACTTGCCGCACGCGGCAGGACAAAACTCACATAGACGACACCGTAACCGGTGGCCTCCGGGCGGATAAGCGAACCACCAGACGAGCCAGGCTTGCCGGTCAAGACACCCTCCCACCTGGTCTTCAGGTTGCGGTAAGCGCCGAACAGCCATCCGACCTCGCGGGGGGAGACGCCAATGTCACCGGCGGGAACATCCGTGTCGGCGCCAATGTGCTTGTGGAGCTCGCGCATGAAGGCATTGCAGAATCGTCGAATCTCGTTGTCGGAGCAGGGCTTGGGGTCAAAGTCAGCTCCACCCTTACCACCGCCCATGGGCACTGTTGTTCTCGCACTGTTAGACGCTTGCTTGCATGTGGAACTGCGGGGGCGGGGCACCACGTACGGCCAGTTAGGGCATTCTTGAAGATTTGCTCAAAACCCAAGAACTTGAGGATGGACAAGTTGACGGAAGGGTGGAAGCGGAGACCGCCCTTGTAAGGTCCCAGGGCAGAGTTGAACTGTACGCGGAAGCCACGGTTGACGCGGACGTTGCCCTTGTCGTCCTCCCAGACAACACGGAACTGGATGACGCGCTCAGGAATGGCGGCGACCTCGAGAGCACGTCTGTACTCGGGCTTCTTCTCGAAGAGCGAGGAGTTCTCGAGGGTAGAGACCAGCTCTGGGTGCAGCGATGGTCAGTCAGCTGTACCTAGCTGGGCAGAAGCCGAAGGGGTGGGAGGGACGCTCATACCGTTGTAAGCCTGCTCGAATTCGGGCTCCTTGGGCAAGTTGGACATGATTGCGGTTGTTTTGGGGGGTTGTGAAGAAGGTGCAGCTTTTCTTCTGTTCGTCGAGACGAGGTGATGCGGAGAAGAGAAACAGTGAGGCAGGAAAGAGTTCCTAGTCAACCAGGTTGCTGGCGGGCTGGCTCACGCGAGCTGGGCGCGCCCAGAAGCAGGACGTCATGGCCGTGTGTGATGTTTTTTTCAATGGGAGCGAAGATCCAGAGCAATTGGTGACGCAGCAGCAACCGCTGTAATTGGCCTGTGGAGGGTCTTATCTTCATGGAAAGCTTGACGACGCAGCTAGTGAGAGCCAGACGCTGGACTAGCAGCCTCAGCCCCATCCGATACCGCACGCACGGCGCTGCAGACGGCCCATCTCGCATACCGACCCTTGGATCTCATACATTTCTAGTACTTCTGACACATACTATATGTAGGGCCCAACTCTAAACGCACCTAGGCGCAGTCAACAGGGTCCCAGTCAGTCACCAGATACTCGTCCAGAGCATCCAGCGCCCGCATGTCGTCGCCGGCGATGGTGAAGAAGCCGACATTTCCGTTCTCGGCCAAGCGCTCCTTGCGCGCCGTCTTGGGCAGTGGGACGAGTGCGTGCTGGACTGACCAGCGCACCAGCAGCTGTCCAGGCGTGCACGCGTACTTGTTTGCGAGCGACACCACCTGAGGGTGCTTCATCCGCAGCGCCCGAGCCAGGGGAGCATACGCCTCGACTACCATGCCGTGCTTGCTCGATGCCTCGCGAATGTCGGTGCGCGTGTTGAACGGATGCACCTCGATCTGGTTGACGACTGGCCTGACCTCTGGCTTCGAAGCCATCAGCTCCTCGATCTGGATCTCGTTAGTCTTGCGTCGAACACATGAATTGGGGGAAGATGCGAAGCGATCAACGTACATGCCGGACGCCAAAGTTGCTGATGCCTGCCGACTTGACTTCTCCGTCCTTGACTGCGCCCTCGAGAGCCTTCCAGCTCGTCAGTCGAGCCTCTGGCCCGCCGTAGGGACTATGCAGCAAGAAGAGATCAATGTATCCCAGCCCGCATGCCTGCACCGATCGAGTGATGGACTTGCGCACTTGGTCTACCGAAGTGCCGTTACTGCTGAGCTTGCTGGTGTAGTGGATGTCCTCGCGCTTCAGACCCTCTGTGTTCTGGTCGCTGGCCAGAAAGTCCTTGATCGCCTTGCCACATTCCCGCTCGTTGCCGTACATTTGCGCGCTGTCGAACGCGCGGTAGCCTACTGCGAGCGCATTCTTGACCGCCACGGTGACTTCTTTGCCAGACATCATGTAGAGTCCGAGCTGGATCTGCGGCATGGTCAAGCCATTGGAGAGCTATGTGCAGTCAGTGGGTCAGGTCTGCATACATCACGTCGACCTGCCTACCTTGACTACAGTGGCCAGGCCGATTGTATTTGAGGCCATTTTCCCGTCTTCTTCTGTGTGTGATATGGCGGTGTTCCTGCTGCAGTGCGTCCTGCGAAGACGCAGCATCTAAAGCCAGGCCATGAGTAGTTACGTCATGCTATCGCTTTTGCGGGTGTTTCAAGCATTCATGTTCAATGCATCCATGTCAGTACACTCCACTCACAAGCAAACAACAGGAAAAAAGCTGCTTCGTAAAATGGTCACCCATGATCATTATCAATGCTTCGTAGCCGGTGACGAGACAAACTCCACAATGCACATTCATCCAAAACCCATACCTTGAGAGAAGGGCCAACACACAGGAACCTCAATCCCACCACCAAAGAACTCCAGTCCTACCTGATCCGTTGAAAATGCAAGAAAAGACACCCATGTCTACGCCTCCGACGCACCAATGCGCTCCAGCTCTTCCGCAATTTGCCTGTACCATGTACCGTGTGATCGCTGATCAATGGTGATGACTTTGGTCAGCTCTTCCGAGAGGTCACCCACATGCCCTATAAATTCTGATAATCCAATGTTTGCCAATCCTTCGCTCGCCGTACTTGCAACCCTGACGCGTTCTACGGAACTTGTGGCCGCGAGCCGGTTGAAAATGTGCATCTTCAACCGTTGGAACAGAAGCTTTAAGACTGGATCAGCCAAACGATTCTGCGCACATTCACTCAGGAAGCGGCTTGTGACGCCCGACAGCTGTTCGCGCGACGACTGCGGTAAGCCGTGGGTAGTAGTGACGATGGCGAGGATGCGGTTACGAAGGTTTCCGTCAGGGTCATCGAAGCCGTCCTTGAGGGCCTCCATGACTCTCTTGGCCTCTGGCTTCCATTGAGACCGCACGTCTCGCTTCAGTAAGTTCTTCGCCGTCAGTAGAATCGCCCCGACCGCCGTCATTTGCAGGACGTCCTTGCGGACACGGCTGAAGCGCGTCCTGTCCAGTTCAAGAGTTTCCGGCACCTCTTCGTCTCTCAAAGGGCCAACCGCCACGCACAGGTCAGCCAGACCGCGAGCATAGATGCGCTGAAAGCCGGCGTTGCTGGCAAGATCCTGCATGCTCTGCTCCGTCATGGCATTGACAGACGCATGTCGCCACCAGCGCTTCGTCTTCTGAAGCGTAATCTTGCCAGCTTCTACCTCCTGGCTGAAAATACGTTCTTCGTAGCCATATGCTTCTCGGATCAAGGTCGGCGCTGCCTGCTGAATCATGTAGTTGGTGTAATCTAGCGACATGAGGTCAATCATGTGCAGTAGACCAAACAGTTTCTCAATCATTGCATCCACGCCTTCGTTGGGTGACTTGAGAACACTTGCGAGCGTCTGCACCTCCTCGTCTCGGACTGGTGCGCATAGTTTGGGCATGATATCAGCCATGAATCCAAAGAATTTCTCGTATGAGAAGACGCCTTGGTCACACTGCTGCTTGATGTAAGACAAGTCGAGCACCTCATCGAGCAGTCGGTGCATTGCGTTCCCCGGCTTGACTAGTTTGAGAAGTCGTTTCCTCATGTTCTCAGCAACCGCCAAGGTCCAGATGGTCCCGTCGCCCTCTTGGACGGCTCTACGCATACTGTTGCAAATCTCCTGATTGAGAGCATTGCGAACATCTGAATGCGGGGATATCTCTATCCTGTAGTTGCTATCAAAGAGCAATTCATGGACAAGGACCCGATTTGGCGGAATGACGGAGAAGATGCGGGACAATTCTCCAGTGTCGAGAGCAGATGCTGAGCCTGCAGCATCCTGGTCGTCGAGCTCGTGCGCAGCAGAAGCTGAATTGGGGCCTGACGAGCCAGCGTCAGGGCCGGCAATCGGCCGTGGTCGAATGTCACCGACTGGGCGGATGCGTGTGCGCGCTCTCCTGCTCTCACGGATCGCGCGCTTGATAATCGAGTTGGCCTTGTCTGGGCCTGCCAGTTTTTTGATCTTACTCAGAAGAATAACCTGTTGGTCACGGATGCCCTCGCGATAGTCATGAGCAACCTCACCCCGTGTGTCGTCCTTGACTGTTTGCCAAATTGAGTCGAGTGCAACAAATTGATCCACCATCGTCTCGATCAATACTGTGGCATCTTTGGTCTTCCAAGCGTCAAACACAGAAAGGTAGCTGGCGTGAGCTTGAGCCAGCGTTTGCAGCTCTTCGGCGTGGACAGGCATGGATAATGTTGAAAGCTGCGGAAGCAAGGCCTCGAAGGAGATTAGAAGCTCCTTTGCCTTCTCAATCAAATCTTGCTCTTGCTGCCCGTGTTTGTTGAACACATCCATGGGGTGCCCAAGGATCATGAAGGCGCTCAGGAATCGACGGACAAATGCCTTGTCTGGGTCATCTTCGGCGTCCAGAGACACCGTTCGCATCAGCTCTCCGGTGGTTTCTAGCACGTCCGTTGCTGCGAGCAGCGCAGATGCTTCCATGAAGTTCAAGGTCCTTATCCTCTCGATGTTCAAGTTTAGGTCAAGGAACTGTCTTGTCCACTTAGCGCGTCGGCGTCTCTTCCAAAAACGCTGAATCAACTGCGCGGCTGCCTCCTCAGACAGGGTCTGCTTGAGGTTGTCGGTCGACTTCTTGCTGCTCGAGCTCGAGGGGTTACTAGCTGCCCTCAGCTTGCGCGGCGAACGCCTATACTCTGCGCGACGTCTCTCAGCTTCGGCATGTTTGGCTTCCATCTCCAAGCGGACCCTCTTCTCCTCGGCGGCTTTGCGTTCCTTGTTCTCTTCCGCCACCTTCTTAGCGCGATTCACCTCTTCGGCACATTGCGCCGTCACTTTGGCGAGGTACTTCTCGCGTGCCTCTTGAGCGGCGAGTGCACGTTCTTCCGTGTTCGAAACGCGGGGAACTGCCCTGGCAAGAGCAGCGCGCAAGCGGACTTGTTCAACATGGGCAGCTCTGTCAGCCAGCTTCTGTCGCCTTGACTCGATTATGGAAGCCCGGCGAAGATGCTGAGCGACGTGGTGGGTGTGGAAGCCGGAGCGGAGCGAACGCGTAGAGTGGTGCGAGTGCGAAGATGAGAGGGAATTGCGACGAGAGGAGGCATTGGAAGAGCGGCGACGATTGCCGTTCTGCTGCAGGCGAGCAGCTATATGCGCGGGTGGTGGATAGATCATGCCGTTCTCGTCGTCGGATAGCACCATGAGGTCCTGAATTGGCTGCAAAGGCGAGAGGTCATCTTCAAGCTCCGCAGAATCGCGGCCGGTCATGATGATGAGGCGGTGCGGTCTGGGAAGCGGGAGGCAGGGATTCGTCGGCGACGGTGCACAGGGCTCACAGCTTCCGGGGCGAGGTAACGAGCGATGTAAAAGGAGGCGGGCCAATACCGTGGGGGCGGGACGAGGAGTGGGTGCTGGCGGTAGTGTAGGGTACGACGAGGGCACGGATGTGCGAGGATGGACGCTGAAACGGCGGACTGGAACGAACGTTATTGTCCCGGAGGGGCCTCGGGAGTTGGAAAGGGTGGAAGGGCGGTGATGCAGGTACGCGAGGCGTGAAGAGAGTGCGTAGGAAGAAAAGTCAAAGAGGAGTCAGAGAAGGAGGGGGGGGATGGCTGGGATGTAGGAATGAAGCAAAGCAGGGAGAGATTGCGGTCTGTTCTGGAAGAAGGCACGGAAGGATGATGATGATGATAAAGCAGCACACGATCGTCCAACAAATGCGGCGACAAAGGCCCACCAGCCTGCAGCGGCACCCAGCTTGTTTCCATGCCTGGCGCTCAGCCGCCCGCCTCTCTCGCACAAACTCACACATGACTGCTCCTCTGCAGCGCCATTCCGCCATTTCAGAGGCCGATGATGCGCTCACATGGGTGTCGGGAGACGACAGAGAAGATGGGACGGAGAGCGAGCACGTGCGTGGGTAGATAATGGTAATGCCGTACCAACCTACAGTAGGTAGACAGTGGCAGTGACTTGTGGGTTGTTCGCCAAAATGACACCACCCAGCCAGATCCCACTAGCAGCAAACGGCCCGGCAACGGCTATCCTGCTTGCTACGGTTTCGATAGGGTCGTCATCACAATTAAGCAGTGCTGCCGTATGGAAGAGGTTGGGCCATTGTCTAGATCCTTGGCTTTGTGCTTTTGCCCGTCCCGGACAATCTCCGCCCTCGAGTCTCCTCTTGTGCTCAATTTCAGGGAGCTACCGCGAGTATCCACTCATGTTACTGTACACTTGTGAATAGCCTGCTTACGTCGTCGTCTCATGCTGACCATTGCCCGCGTCCCGCCTGTACATATGAAATTCGTTCGTCACTGCCATTCAATTTGTCCCTGGCGTATTAAAATAATGTTGTCGTAAAAGATTATATCCTTCCAAGTAAGGAGCTCGGGAAGAGGAATAGCTTCAGCTGCTGCCATCTCCGGGACGGCTTCTGCTCCAGATACTGAGCCTGCTCAGTCTGCGCGCTGTTGTTGACCGGCAATGCTTTGGCCATCGGCCCTACAATGTCTTCGTCGCCCATCTGTGGGAATTTGCCTTCATTGCGACCGTCGTGCATCGAGGGCATCTTCGTCAGGGCCGCGGGTTCGCTCGGGAGCTCGTTGGCAGCCACCTCGCCCGCGCGAACGGCGTGTCCCAGGAGACTGACATAGCAGTCGCGCCAGAGCTTGTCAATGCTGCTCCACTTTTGCTCCGTCATCTGATACGTCTGCGACGTCGTGCCAAAGTGTTCAACGGTGCGATGAAGATGCCGCGAATATTCCCGACGGGCATGCTCCCAATCTGTGAGGAGCTGTTCACATGTCTGTCGCGTGGCAATCGCCGGCATGTACGGCTCCGGCTCAATGGTGAAGTTTGCATGACCAAGCTTGTCCGACCACGGATCCTGCGATATTTCGCTGATTTGTATGGGCGGAATGTCGGAAGACGCAATGTATTTACCCGACACCTGCCGTGACGAAAACGAGTTTGTCGACGTTCTCTTCGACAGCGTGGGCGACACAACCGTCGAATGGAGCGGCGTCCCTCTAGGTGAATTTTTCAGGGAGGGCGCTGGCGGAAAGTAAGATGTGGCCATTGTCGGTGAGCTCACTTCCGACTGGAGCGTCGAAGATGAAATGTCCGCCTCTGGAACCTCACCCTCGGGCATCAGAGGTGGAAGCAGAGGCGTTGAGATGCGCACATAGTCATCACCTCCATCGGCCTCTTCTTCTGTGGGCTCCACGTCTACCGGCACCTCTGATCCAGCTACCGAGTCTGATTCGTCTTCGGCAATTGTCTCAATCGCTGTTGGGAAGTCTGCATCTGCATCCCGGTCTTCTCCCAGTTCGCCGCTTCGGCGGAACATTGAGCGGGCACGTGATGTGGACCTGCTGCGTCCTGTGCGAGGAGAGGGTGCGATGGGTGACTGACGGTCCCATTCATAGGGAGATGTTGGCGAATGAATGCCGCTGGAAACAGTCGAAGCACGCTTGCGTTCGCGCGATCTTTTGGTCAGGCTGGGAAACCTGGTAATGACACGCGACGCAATGTTGTTGAATGTCGAGTCGCCGGAGCGCCTGCGCCTTTCCGGACGGTTATTAAAGGCAAGCTCAGAGTCGCTGCAGAATCCATCGCGCATGGAGTCGTAGTCGGCTGGCGATGGAAAGTCCACGTAGCTGGAGCGGTTACTGCCAAAGTGATAGGAGCGCGCGGGCGACTTCAGCGCACTGGTATCAGGGTAGGGGTTGATAGCAGAGGCAGGGGCGGATCGGATGCTGCTAGTCTGGTGATGTGAGTGTTCGTAGGCTTCACGCTCCATGGGATCCTCCTGAACGTTTGGAAGGGTGGGGGTGGGGGCGGTCCGCTTTTGAGGGAGGTCTGGAAGGTCATGTCGTGGTGGTGATGCAGAACGGGATGACGTGGAACTGCTCATGCGTTGGTGAGTACGCGCGGTGGACGAGAAGGTCTGCGAGGGCGAGGGCGAAGGCTCATTGGACTGGATTGACGACTGGCGGGAGTGTGAGCAAGCCGAGGCACGCGCTTCGGAAGCGTCGTCGAGAGTTGCTTGGTGAGTGGATGGGCAGCAGTCGGCCGTATTGATGCGCAGACGCTCAGGCAGGAGCAGAGGCCTCAGCTCGCGCATGGCGACTTGAGGACGCGGTGACTACCGTATGTCGGGGCGCTGTCGGTGTCTGCTGGCGTGTATTGGCATTCGCTGGAAAGTCGCAGAGGACAGCCAATGGGGCGGGGCAGGGTGGTGAAAATAGAGCTTGCGGTAGCTGAAGACGGAAGTAGGAGCTCCAATCGAGAAGGGTATTTTGAGTTGCCAGCTACCAGGAGGGGCGAGGACCAGCGTATAAGCGACAGGCGATGGGCGGTAGGGATGCAGTAGAGCGGGTGGCAGTGCTGGGAGGTGGAGGATGTGCAGCAGCAGATTGGAGAGGGAAGAGGGTGGGAATAGATGGAACCAGAGTTTGCAGTAAGGCAGGTGACGGGAGGTGCAGGTAGGTGGGAGAAAAATCGGGTTGGACGTGGCAGGCTGAAGAATCTGTTGGACCGACGGACGGCGTAAGTGTGTAGCAGCAGCAGCAGGAGCAGGAGCAGGAGCAGGAGCAGCAACAGCAGCAGCAACAACAACAGCAGTCGATATCGCTGGTGGGACGTGCCTGCCTGGCTGTCCTTTTGCTGCCTTTTTCCTGGAACGCACACGCGCACACGCACACTCGGGTCCTCACACGCGATCCGGATGTATTGCAGGTCAGAGTCAGGCCAGTGTCGGGCGGCGAGGGCTAGTCGATAGTAATGATAATGCAGCTGGCCTTGTGGCTCTGCGGTGCCTGGTGCTTGACCGAATCGATGGCTAGACTGTGGCCCGGGGGCCCCGGCAGTTGACTGCAGTGGAGAATTCGACGGCAACGGCCTGCGCAGATCGATGATGGAAGGGCGATACGATGCGCTCAGGCTGGCCCTCGACGAGGCTGGGCAGAGTGAGTCCCGTCTTGGAATCACTGGGAATAATCAAATACAGCCGTGGCTTCTCCCCGCCTACACCGCCGCCGCTATCGTCACGCCTCTGTCGGGAGCCGGCCGCCCTCGCTGTCGCTGTTGCTGCTGCTGCTGCTGCTGCTCTCTGCTGCACCTACTCTTACGCTGTTCGTCGGTGAGAGAAAGGCCGCCTGCTGGCTGCTGATGATGATTCTCTTACAGTCATGCCCCCAGTCATGCCCGTGCAGCTCGCAGCACGTCGATTCCGATGGCCCACGATGCTTGCTGCACTCCTCTGCAAGGTCCGCTGCACCTCGATGCCCTTCGCCTGTGGTCCTCGCCATGCGCATTTTCGCCGGCTCGCTGCCTTCCCCAGCCGCTACCTCTCTGCCTGCCAGCCTGCCTAATAACGGCTGTCCTGTGTCGCTACTCTTCCCCGATGGTCCGGTCCATGACTCCAACGCACGCCCTGCCGCTGCCTCTGGCAATTGATCTCCGTCGCTTCCTGTCCAGGGCTTAGCTCCAGAATTTCTCCCAGATCCTGCGCTCCCTTTCCGTCCCCTCCCACGAAAAGTCTACCTCGACAATGTCGTGGAAGCCCTCCTCCACCCTGGGCTCCTGCAGCCGCGCCTTGAAGCCTGTGAATGCCACGCGCGGCAGCATCTCGCGCTGCTCCGGGTTCAGCGACGCGTTGAACGCGCGAACTGCATTATTGTGTTCACACACCCGCGCATCCGTCGTCAGCCGCACGCATCGTGCCACCACCCCTTCAAATTTGCTTGCCAATGACACCCATTGCTTCCGCGTCTCCGCGTCCGCATTGGTATTATCTGCGTGTTCTCGCGTCAGCTGCTGCTTGTCCAGCTGCCCCGTACATGTTTGAATCTGGTAGCCCCGCGCAACTCACCTACTACAACAGACTGGCGCGCCTCTAGAAGCTCGGCGGCTTTCGCCAGGCATTTCTGTCGCGTCCCGAGCTTGTCTTGGTTGACTCTCGCGTAGCCTAGCCCTTCAAAGCGCCTCCAGTACAGCGTCGACTTGCCGGACCCAGGACTGCCACAGAAAAGGACTAGCTCTACCTCTGCCACTTTGTTAAATTCAAATTCTTTTCAGCCAAAAAGGCAGCCTGCGTCAGCCATCGAATCAGTAGTATTTGGACGTATAGTCCTCGGTCAGGGCACTTACTCGGTCCTGTATTCTCCGCCGCTCCACCAAGGAAGCGCGTAGGCTCAAATGGCCTGGAAAACTCGCGAGGCTTCTCTTGCAGGAAAAACTCTTCTGGCGTGTGGTACGCAATACCGATATTCGCCGCAAAGTCTCGATCGGAAGTAGAGAAATCGTCTCCACCTAGTCCGTCGTTCTTCAACCGGCCACCCGCATCTCCGACAAACATTGAGCCTTCGCAGTCTACCAGCTCTGGTTTGTCAACATCAAGATCTTCTAGAACCTCGCGCCATGTCCCCGTGCGGGGCTTGCGATACTCATCGTGTTCTGTTGCCGCATACACAGTAATGGGCAGGTCGAGGCTATCGAGGATTGCCTCTACGCGCTGTTTGAAATCTGACACCCGTTTCTGATCTGACTTTGCCGTTTTCGAGTTCTTTCGAAGACTCAAGCCTGCCTGGTTGGATATGACTATCACTCGAAACCTTGTGAACGTTATGCTTGATTCCCTCTTCTGGCCCACCGCAGAGATGCAGTCTGTCGCACGTACCCGTCATTATGGAGCTCCTTGAGCCTCTGTGGAACACAACTGTGCCACCACTTCCAGTCGCCAGCGTCTTTGGCGAACTTTTTTCCCGACTTTGGTACGATCAGTGTAGAATCCTAGAGTGATGAGTATTGGCCGTGACATGGGTCCTCGTCTCATCGAGTGAGGCTTGAGCGACATACCAGATCAAATGCTGCGATCTTGATCTTTCCTGCAGGATCTGTATGCACGAGTGTCGCAACATGTCTCGCTACAAGCAGGGTCTCATGAATCGTCGCCCACGAGACCCTCTTTGGTGGTTTCTGCGATGTTGGCGTGAAGAAGTTGGCGACTGCGGGGTTTGCTGCCTTGTGTGGTTGGACGTGTGGATCACTATCGGACTGAGTCATTGACTTGCTTGGTGCGCTCGACGTAGATTGTCGTTTTAGAGGTGGTGGTGAAACCGCTCTGCTTGTGCTGGCTCGCCGCTTATGCTGAGACATCGTGCCGAGGCGTCCTAGGACAATGGCGCCGCCTGGTGGTCTGATAATGGAACGGAAGGTAGCTGCGGAGCATTTCACGGCAGCGGCTAACTTGGGCATCAAGCAGCAGGTCGAGCTGATGATGCTGAGTGAGACCTCGACCGAGATTGAACCAACGAGTTGCAGGTGCTTCGATGACGGCTGACTTGAGGTTCTGCGCTAAGTCAACAGGTCCAAC
The DNA here is from genome assembly GCA_023512835.1 of Taxillus chinensis. NCBI lineage: Eukaryota > Viridiplantae > Streptophyta > Magnoliopsida > Santalales > Loranthaceae > Taxillus > Taxillus chinensis. The sequence continues at coordinate 64,351 of JAKCVP010000404.1, read as the reverse complement.
ATTCTGTGGAGGACCAAATGGAAGCGTGGCAACTCTCGTATCTCGTTCAATGTCTCGAATTATCTTGACCAAGCAAGATGACGGACAAAGCACGAGGTCGAGTCGGAGTGAGCTGAGGTTGGATAGCGCTGGTTGCAAGTACAGCACCTGCGTTTTTGACTTAAAAGGACCGCGCACGCTGCGGCCCGCCCCATCCAGTGACCCTGATCAGATGCCTACCCTCACCTCCTACTTCCTGTCCTTCAAGGGCGGCGATCGCTATCATACACATTTGACAATAGATTGCGAAGTACAGACGATTTCGCTTCATGGACCGTGGTTTCACTCTGAATACAGAGATCATAATCATCGAGATCGAAGACGCGGAACGCTTCACCATCGCATGAGACCTGGATCCCAAAGCCTGACCCGGGCCTGCTGAATGCCAATCGTCTGGTCTCTACACTTTCAATGTACCAGGAAGCACAGGGACGAGCAGGCACATCGCGCACACCTCGCGAGTTTCATCATTGACCACTCGTATCTCGGACACCTCTGCAGGCACCTGCAACGGACCTTGCACCAGAATGCACCACGAGCTTTCGCTCCATGCAAGCCTATCTCATCATCGCCACCATCAGATCCTATCCATACTTGCTGGCCTTTGCTCGCACGATCCAGTAGCACTCTTGGAGCGCCATTACGTCTTCCAGCCTGCTCGAAAACCTGAGCGACAGATTGCCAAGCAGGGTGGTTCTCAGTCTGTCATTGACGCGGCCAAAGCTGCGCGTCAGGCGCAAAGCATCGGCGAGGTCTACTACTTGCAAGTTGTGTGTGAGACTGAGCAGCCCGACGCTGACGTGCGGGCAGACGCAGATCTCGATTGGAGCGTACTTTGGTATGACATCCCCGAGGCAGGGAAGAAAGACGTCACGAGCAGAGCCGCAAGTCGGACGGCGGTCCAAGCCGGAGATGTCTTTGAATTCATGAAGGGTCTAGGTTATCTGTGAGTCCATTCGATCGATATGTTTCAGAGCGAGATCAAGGCTGACACAGCATAGGCCTATGAGGGACTATCTACTGGATGGACATAGATTTGTCTACGGCGATGTGGTGCTACATCTCTTTCGAATCATGCGGACAGACGCGCTTGATGCTACCAGCAAGGGCATTCCATTGCTTAATCAGGTGAAGCCGCTCGACGAGCATGGGGGCTACATACTACAAGCTTACGTCCGCCTTAGCGACGGCAAAGATCCGGATCTCCTCAAGCAGGGGACATCAGAGCTACTGAAGCTGAAGGATATGTTCAAAGGCTGTCTCGACTTTCAAGTGGTAGATAGACTGTCGCTCGACACAAGAGTACGGTAGCGATCAACAAGATCGAATTCCGTACAAGACTTAGAATACGACTTTAGATGCCACGCTCAGCAGCCAAGCAGCATCCTTCCACGCTTGACCCTTTTCGACCTGTTCTTCTCTTGCGCGCTCGTCAGCTCTGTCAGAAGCCACGATTTCCCGTAGACCGACGTTGCTGCCTCCGCTCAACCCTTCTTTGGCTCGCGCAGGACGTTTCTCCTCTTCCTCTTCCTCCTCTGTTCCTTCGACGTCAAAGAGATTCCACCCGATCAAGCGATCAACGAATGCACCAAAACCCCATCCTCGATAGCCAGCCAGTTCTGCGATCTCGTCATCTTCATCTCTATCGCTCTCTCCGTCCTCCTTGCCATCGTCCTTGACCTCTTCCTCTTCTTCATCTTCCACAAAGTCAGGCCCATCAAAGCCTTTGCCTCGAGGCTGCTGACCGCCAAAATAGTCTCCGCCCGAAGCCTCCATCTCGCTTCGCCACGTAGGCGTCATAGTAGCCAAGTCAACACGACTCCCCACACGACTCCCCCGCCGACTCTGGTATGCGCTCTGCGGCCGACTAGGAGGCCGACTCCTACCCCCCGACCGCTCAGATCCCCGACTGTTCCGTCGGCTTTTGGGCGCTGCTGCGCGCCGCTCTTCATCTGGACTGTCTTCGTCGCCCAGGGCAACGAGACTCGTACTGCTCGCGCGCGTCATGAGCCAGTTCTGACCCTTGGATTCTCTCGTCTCGCCTGCGACTGCAGCGCCAATGCGCGAGAACCACTCGTCATCCCCGCTCTTCCTTGCCTTGCCCTTTTTCGTCTTTTTCGCGAGACCAGTGGTGCTCTTACTCTTTAGCAGTGATGAGCCGGAGAGATCATCTCCGCCGCCGGCGGGGCGCTCGTGGAAGTCGGCAAAGGCAAGATGTGTGTATGAGCGTGAAGAGAGTGATTTCCCGCTTGCAGTGCGAGATAGGATGCCTGGGGTTGTGGGCGCGGACTTGCCGGCAATGTAGCTGGAGCGGGGCCCTGATGCATCGTATGTAGCTGGGGAATCGTCGGCCGTAGGCGAGGAGAGCTGCTGAAGAGGTGCAAGATTTAAATGGAGATTACTGCGGGAGCGACGACGGCGGGAGGACTTGTTGAAGTGCATTGTTAGTTCATTTGTCTTGTCTGGGTTGCGGAGGGCTGGTTGAACATACGTCCATGATGGCGACGCGTGTTCCCTTTTCAAGGGCCTTCGAAGAGAATTTCTGGGGAGCGGCAGAGGGTTGATCAGAAGCTGTTGACAAAGGAATGGGTCATGGGCGCACTGGTCATACAGGCGGATGCTGTCAAGCGATGTGGAGAGAGAGGAGAGAAAGCGATGGGGTTGATCAGCGTCGGTTCCAGCCCTCAGCAAATGTACGCCAAGCACCAGATCAGACAAGATTTAGGTAGCTCGCTTACCCCATGGGGAACAACTGTAAGTCATTTGACATCTCTGACATGTGAAACCGTCACGACCCTCGCAACTTCACTCAAAAGACACGACTACAAGACGAGTAGCCCAAGGCGGAATGACCTTTGCATTTGTTTCTAATTTTTTCTTTCATTTGCATCTCGTCTGATTGACGTAGCTCGTGACTATCTAGCCTGACAACAAGCCTTCGACTGTCGTAAAGCACCTGTACGTTGGCTAGTGTACGGCAACGCATACAATCGGGTGCGCCTGTGAGAATTCAGTATCGAGAAACAGGAAGCATTTGGCAAGCTTGGAGCTGTTAGTTTCCACTTGAGGTCTGAAGCATGCATAAAGATCTAGTGTCAGACCGTAGCCAGACTTTTCTTTGTCAGTCAGCACATGAAATCGAGCGCTGCGCAACTGGTCAGTGAGTAAGCTACGAGTCAGGTGGACCTGGAGGTGGCGGCGGAGGAGGTGGCGGAACCTGGAGGAAAGTCAGTCAAGAAGCTCTTGATGCTGGCCGGAGATACATTGGTAGGAAAAAGGGTCATACGTTTCGAAAGTCAGTCGGTGTGCCCGAAGCTTGAGCATAGTTCCAGCCACCGTATCCCTGCTGAGCCTGGGAGCTCGTCGGGGAACTAAAGACCTGTCAGTCCAAGACCGTGAAGCCAACAAATAGAACATTGCGCAATGCAAAGGGAAATACCCCCAGCTTCGGAAGCTCATTAGCAGCCGTCACCAGCCTCGAACCCCAGGGGGTATGGAGCTGTTGGCCAGCGACTACGAATGGAAAGTGTAAGAATCATTTGTGGACTGACTTCAGCTGAGGTGGGTAAGCATAGCTATACCCTTGTGCGCCTGGATAGGCCGAATTGTTTTGCCCAGCGCCAGCAGCGTACCCATTGTGAGCGCCATATGCACCGTTAGCACCGTAGCCAACTGCGTAGCCTTGGCCAGGCGGAGGGCTCATGGACGTCGCACCTGGGGCTGATGCAGCTGGAGCTGCGTAGCCGCCATTAGCATAAGCAGCGTTGTAATTAGCGTATCCTGGAGGGGGTGGAGGGCTGGCAGAGCTCCCACCAGGTACCGCGGGAGGCGGAGGCGGAGGGGAACCTGCGGAAGCGGAGCCTGTAGGCGGCAATATGCCAGCATGATGAGGAGGAGCATAACCAGCAGCGATCCTCATGTATGCGTCGTGTCCGCCATAGCTGGCGTATAGATCCGCAGTAAGCGGAGGCGCTGGCGGGGGTTTGTTGAGGTTGTCCTTGAATGCGCGGTAGTCTCTACGCACCTTTTCAATGAGATCGCGAGCAATCCCTTCTGCTTGCTCGAGTGCTTGTGGGTCGCGGCCAGCGAGGCAAAGGTACATAGGCTCGTCACTCTCGACGCCAGTGGCGGTTTCGTAGAAGCCGGAGCCTTGACCCTTGATCTGCACGCGGACGCCATGTGTATTTTGAATATGCTTGACGTTGCAGCCTTCTTTTCCAACGACTTGTGCCCGGAGATTGAAGCCGTGAATGGGCTCGAGGTCAATCGGTATATGCTTTTCTGGCCATTTACGCTGAGATGACATCGTTAGCAAAAACAAACACGTTCGAGTAGGGGAGCAATGGAAATTCGCTTACTCTTCCAAGCTCATCACGCTCAAACTGCTCAGGCTCGCGACGGCGGAATCTTCTCTCGTCGACAAGACTAGGTAGCTCTGCGGTCAACAGCTGTTCGATCTTTGTGACCGCAGCGTCAAGCTCTTCACGGCTCTGAGCAGTGACGTGAAGTGTAAGAGCGGGTTTCTGTCAGATCGATTAGCTTGTAGTTGGCTGATCGATTGTCAGAGAGAGTGCCTTACCGATGGAGTGGCCATGCTCTTATCAGGGTAATATTTGCCCACAGTAGTCACCTCTGCGCCTGTTTCTTCCTTGATCTACGGGTTAGGAGTTAGCAAGCCGAACTTTGGAGAGGGAAGGCATAAGCTAGAAGATCAGCATATGAGTCGATCAAGGCATGGGGCGAAGCACTGCTATCCCTCGACGAGTCAACGACCGGCAGTCGTCGCGTCCACAGGCCATTGGACGTTCACGTGTTCTCGAGACATACCGGCTGGGAAATTAGTGCAAGCAAAATCAAGACCAACCTTCTTCTGAGTCGCCTCGCTTGTGAGGACATAACGATTACGCAGATCATTGATCACAATGTCCTTCATGTGCTCGTTGCCTTGTGTATAGACATCAGAGTCGGTCGGCTTCTTCGCGATAGAATCTGAGGTCCTGACAAGAGCTTGTGACGATGGAAGAGGCTGCGAAGGAGAATTAGCGCTTGTCAGACAGCAGAGTTGAAGGATATAAACCAACCTTCGGAGCTGGCTTTGGCGGAGGCTTGCGACCTGCGAGGGTCTTATTCAGCTTGGCCAGAGCTTCGGCAGCGCGAGCACGCTTTGCTTCCTTCTCAGCTTCAGGATCCTTAGGAGTACTGGGCGTGTCTGGGGTAGCTGGCTTGTCGCCTTCGGTCTGTGTAGTAGATAGTACTCCAGAGGAATTTGCGACAGGCTTGTCAGCCTCTTTTACGGGCTTAGGCTCAGTGCTCTCCACGATAGAGCTGGATGCATCTTGCGCGGTTGTCTGATCGAAGCGTGAGCGCGACGCTTTGTGGACAGGTTCCTCTGGCGCGTCGCCCTGGACGTCAGCTGCTTCTTTATCGAAGCGGGAGCGCTTCCGCGGCTTCTCGTCAGACATGGTGAGCGTATGATGGCCTTGATTTCACTATTTCTTATAACGATATTTAGAACGCCGCGAGCTTTGCAGAAGAAGACGTGAGTGGACGTGAGTGGACGAGAGAGGGCGAGAGAACGGCTTTGGTGAGCGCGCGTTGGGTGAGATGTGATCGCCAGATTTTTGCGCGAAAGGGTCAGTATTAGGGTTATACCCTATTCACACCTTAGCTCAGACATTCACCATACCTCACAAGCGTCTGCGGGACGACAGTCGCGCCGACGCATCACCTATGTCGGATCGAAGACTTGAATGCACAAGTTCCACAGTATTTTTCCTTTGTCAAGCTCTTGGCATGAGCTGGAGGTATGCGCAACTTGTAGGCACATGCACTGATCGTAGAGCGGTCCCACGGGCCTGGACTCTGGAGCAATCTAGCCCCGACCGCCGAAGTGGCCCAGCCTTCTACAGGGGAAGGCCGCAGGGGGTGCCCCCGAATTTGCGGCGGCTGGGAGCACACGACCTCTCGAAGCCTCCCTTCGATAGCTATTTGATCACTCGATACTTTCTGAGATCAACAGTTGGTAAAGACAGAAAACACGGAGATCGGCACTGAATTTATCAAGTTGCACAGGATTCGATCAATGCTCCCTTATGAGTGCAGACGGCAGCAACACCAGATACTCTTCACACCAAGATGAAAACGATTGACCGTCACTTCCCGAGAACGGAGTCGCTGGATGTTAGGAGCTTGGGCAAGCAGCGGTTGTGCTCGACTACACATCAGCTCGTGTCATCCCAGCTCTTTAGTCTCTAAGATCAGTACCTAGGTAGGCGGTTGTGCTCGACTCAAAACACCAGGTCGTGTCCTCCCAGCTCTTTAGTCTCTAAGATCAGCACAAAGGTAGGCGGTCGTGCTCGACTAAAGACATCAGGTCGTGCCCTCCCAGCTACTTTAACTCTTCTGCATCAAAGTCCACAAGACTCTTGAGCAGGTGCGAACGGTACTATTACTAAGCAGCGGCAGATGTGTCATTCAGACACACTCTTTCCTCACACGTACACTCGGCCATCACTCATCCCTCGTCGAATCAGATTTCGTTGATCAACGTTGCGTATGCTCCAGCTTTTTTGTCTTCAACTCTTTTCTCTTCTCCACCTTTGACTCGAAGCAAGGCAGGATGGCTTCCAAGGCAGCTTCTCGCCTCGTCACCGTCCGCTCCCTCACAGGGCATTGCCGGACTGCATTCTCGCAACAAGCCCGGTCGCAAAGCTCCAACACGTCCTCAACATCTGCTCTTGCATACAAAGCCCTCCACCGCCGTATCTCACCCTTGCCTGTCAATGAGCAACCGCCATCATGGAACGCTCCCGCTGCCGTAAGCAGCATTCTCTATGAGATGCCAACTCCTTCCCAATTGCCTCCTAAGCGCCACGTCCTCAACTGCCTCGTGCAGAACGAGCCCGGTGTGCTGTCGCGTGTGTCTGGTATCTTGGCTGCGCGCGGCTTCAACATAGATAGTCTGGTTGTCTGCAACACGGAAGTCGAGGATCTGTCTCGCATGACAATTGTTCTACAAGGGCAAGAGGGCGTGGTCGAACAGGCACGTCGTCAATTGGAAGACTTGGTTCCTGTGTGGGCAGTCTTGGACTACACCAGCGCCCCTCTTGTGCAGCGCGAATTGCTGCTCGCAAAGGTTTCAATCATGGGTCCTGAGTACTTTGAAGAGCTTCTGGCACATCACAGGGAAATGACTGGCGGTGTGACTGACGCTGAGAACCCCGAATCGGCTTTGGAAGAGTACCAAGAGCATGCCCGCCAAGCACAGGAGGCCCTCCGTCAAGACTTCCATCCGTCCAAGTTGGCAGCTAGCGAGGCTCTTCGCCAGAAGCACAAGCACTTGGACGCCATTACCCATCTTGCACATCAGTTCGGCGGCAAGGTTCTTGACATTAGCACCAACAACTGCATCGTTGAGCTATCAGCAAAGCCCACCAGAATCGACTCATTCATGAAGCTCATCGCGCCATTCGGCATCCTCGAGTCAGCTCGCACTGGTAAGTTTTCCATTTCTGTATTCATGATTTCTTTACGAGTCGCTGACCGTCCGCACAGGTCTCATGGCCCTCCCCAGGTCTCCGCTGTATGCGCCAGCTGAAGAGGCGGAGAAGGAAGCCCAAGACGTCGTTGACCAGAGCACTTTGCCCCCCGGTTAGGTGTGTGTATTTAGCGAGACCTTTGGCGTTTTGGAGTTGGATCGAAGGGTATCCATCTTCGCGATTTGCGGGCCATAGTGCATAGCCTGCTCATTTCCACCAAGGGATGGCCGCATCGGATGCCCCCGAGTTTGTGCGAACCTGAGAGGATACAACTTGTCGAGTTGTATTGTGGACTGCACCTCTTGTATATAGATACATATTCAGTCTCTATGACCGTCAGGTCGTGTCCTTCCAGCTGCCGCAACTTCGGGGGCACCCGCTGCGGCCAACTCCCTCCCTGTATTTGCGGAACCCTTGTACGAATAATGGTAAAATCAATTGATTTTGCCCTTGTTTACCACAAAGCCCTCGATTGCAGCTGTTCACGGTTAGTGACGGATGAGGAGTGTACTGCGGCTCTACTACTTACAGATGGCGGCCCATAGTCTATTCTCAGCTTCGGGGAACACAAGCGACTTGGCACTGTAGAATACGGAGTCGTCGACCTCATCGGGATGCCTAGGCAGGCAATGCATGAACTTCCAGTCCTCTTTTGCACCTCCTCTCTTAGCTAAATCGGCCGTGATTTGAAAACCTGCAAAGTCACGCAGACGCTTTTTCGTCTCTTCCTCTTGGCCCATAGAGACCCACGTGTCAGTAACGATGATATCGGCGTTCTTTACAGCTTCTTCGGGTATGTTTGTCTCAGAGAGCTTCCCTTGCGGATCGGCGGCTTGTATAACGGATCGCATGGCGGCCGGGATCTCGTAACCTTTGGGAGTCGCGACCGAGACTTCGACACCCAGTTTCAGAGCTCCCGTGGCCAGGTCGAATAGCACGTTGTTGGCGTCACCAACCCAAGCAATTTTGAGACCGTCGAGACCAAGTCCTTTGGACGGGTTAGGCGCAGTCGTCTTGGTGTGGAAAGCCTCGTAGATGGTGAGGTAGTCGGCGATTGTCTGCAAAGGATGATAGGAATCCGACAAAGCATTGATTACAGGGACCGAAGAGTGCTTTGCCAGGTCTGCAACATCAGCGTGTGCATTGACGCGGGCGACGATAGCCGAGACCATGGAGGAAATGACCACGGACGTATCGTACAAGCTTTCATTGACCTACATATCGCGTCAACACCTGCTCGCAGTAATCATCAGAAGTAACATCTTACTCCGAGCTGGATATCACCGGAACCTAAGAACATGGGATGACCACCCATACTCACGACAGCGGCTTCGGTGGAAACACGGGTGCGAGTGCTGCGCTTAGTGAACATCAGGGCGACCGTCTGATTCGCTAACGCCTTGGTCAATTGGCTCGGAGGCGATCCCGATTTCCATGCTTGCTTGTGCGTATAGGCATTTGCTACCAATGTGTTCAACTCTGCAGGAGTCAAATCAGAGATGGAAAGAAAGTGCCGGGGAGCAAAAGGTGAAGTCGGCGGTGAGGCAGCTGAAGCAAAAGCCCTTCGAGCTGACGCACGCCCTGAAAGGCTTCGCAGACCGGATCTGAGAGCCATTGTTAAGCCTGTAAGTGGAGAGCAGGATTTGCAGGACGAGAAAGAAGAAGAAGAAGGAAGCCGCGCAGCATAGAGACTGGATGATATGACTCTGTACTGTCTGCCCATCTCAGGCGGCTCAACATCCGATAGGGCGCGAGGCGATCCCGAAAATCAGCGTACCTGGCACGTGCCGTGGCTGGGCCTCGAGCTCTCCAAACTGGATTCGTCGTCATCCAGATCGGACTCCTCCACCCGCGCGCGAGCCAACTCCACCTTCCTCTCTCACCTCCTCAACGTCGTTGCCGCGTGTAGTCCCTGCTGCGGCCTAGCTCGCTCCCTGCCTCCCCTTGTCCTCCCACCAAAGCATGCGTACCCCGCGTCCAAGTTGTGAATAACTCCTTGCATCCTCACACACATACCCGCACTCTTTATCATGGCCGACGCTACACCAACCAGTCCAGATGGCCGCGCGCCTCAACAAGATTCTGCCACTGAGCAGACACCTCTATTGGGCCGCGACAATGAACACGATGAACAAGACAGACACACATCAAGTACTGGTCCTGGCTCTGCCGTATCCTCGTTGCTTCGCACCTTATCAGGCTCCAGCCGGAACAAAGAGGGGAAGCGTTCCTCTTGGCGAGGGCCCAGCACCATTGCGCTTCTCGTGCTCTGTCTGCTAATTGTGACCATTCTCGTCGGAGGCTTCTTTGCTCCCGAAGCCATCGAACAATATGCTCAGCAAGCGGTCGTCTTCGAGCCCAAAAGCTTATCAGTCGACTCTTTCGTACCCACCGGCGTACGTGCCCGAGTGCAAGGCGAATTCGTCTTGGATGCCTCGAGAGTGAAGAAGCAAGATGTGAGAAATTTTGGGAGGTTCGCAACGTGGATTGCCAGGGAGGCCGAGACTGCTCCTACTGATGTAGAGGTCATCCTTCCCGAGCTCGGCAACCTCGTTTTAGGAACTGCTCGGCTACCCGCCATCAAGGTCGGCCTTGTCAACGGCCAAAGCACATATGTCGATTTTATCGCGGAGCTGCAGCCAGGCCCAGTCGAAGGCTTGCGACGCATAGCGGACGACTGGATCGAGGGAAGAATCGGTCAGTTGCGCGTATCGGCACACGCGGATGTGGCCCTTCGTTCGGGGCTGATATCACTCGGCGCAAAAAGCATCAGCCATACATTGGTTATTGAAGGTTTGTATTCACGTCCACGTGGGCTATGATCCCACCTGCCATGAGCCATTCTTGCTAACTGATACTAAAGGCAATGACGTCCCATCGATCCCTGCGTATGAGATCCAGAAGATAAACGTTCACGAGCTTGCAGCAGGTCCTGCACCCCGAGGCCTCGAGGCTGAAGTTGCCGTTAGCATTGCTAACAAATATCCCGTCGACATCACTGTTCCGCCATTGGGCTTTTCCATTCTAGCAGCAGGCTGCACTCCCAGTGATTCTTTCATTCAACTTGCTACTGCCTCGACGGCCGACATCCATGTCAGACCAGAGGCAGATGTCTTTATCAACGCAACGGGTATTGCTCACGGCCTTCCTGGAGAATTTGTCAACGATTGTCCACACACTGAAAAGTCGCCAATGGACCTCCTGCTACGTGATTATCTGAGCGGCCGGAACGCCAAGGTTTACGTCCGCGGTGCGCCGGCGCCTACCGAAGATACTCCACAATGGGTCGCCGATCTACTTTCGAGTGTCACAGTACCTGTAGATTTTCCGTCTCGAGGCATGGATAACTTGATCAAGAATTTCTCCCTCGCCGATGTACACTTCAGTCTCCCGAACTTCTTCGCCGAGCCGGACTCATCTGATTCACAGCCGACCATCACTGCGAACATCAAGGCTTTGATTGGGCTACCAGATGAGATCAACTTTTCGGTTGGTGTCAATCGCGTGCGGGCAAACACGACCATTTTCTACCATGGCAAAGAGCTTGGACATCTTGATCTCCATAAATGGCAGAAAGCCTCTTCTAAGCTAGTCACTCTGCCAGAGGAGCTCCATCCCGATCTCGAGGTCAGCGCCCATGTGGAGAAGGCTCCGGTCGAGATCACAGACGAGACGGTCTTTCAAGATGTTGTCTCTGCTCTGCTCATGGGTCGTGACGACATCAAGATGACGGTGCAGGCGAACGTCGATGTTGATGTCGAGACTGCGTTGGGCAACTTCTTGGTGAAGGAAATCCCTGCAGAAGGTGTCGTCCCGATCCATGGTATGACTTGACCAATCCGTCCTCGATGTTATGGCGTGGCTTATATGCAGAGTAGTACCACGCTCGGGAAACTTCACCGCCATCAAACCAAAGATTGGCGATTTAACAATCGTGAAGACAACGCCAGAGGCGATGTGGATGGCCTCATCAGTGAACATCACGAATCCCTCGCCGTACTCTGCCACTATTCCTTTCTCCGACATCCACATCTTGTGCAATGGGACTATCTTGGGACATGCCTACGTCAAGGATCTCAGGTTGAAGCCTGGGCCAAACCTGATTCACGCAGAGGCTGTCTGGGAGCCCAGTGCCTTCAACAAAACCCACGGCGCGGAGGTGGGCCGGGAGCTACTGTCCCAGTTCATCTCTGGCTACAACTCCACCATCACTATCACCACTCACGAAGGCTCTATTCCAGGCCAGCCAGCGCTCGGCCGGGCTCTTGCAGCCTTCCCCATCGAAATTCCTACAAACCGACTTCTAGCGCCTGGCAAGCCAAAACACGGCGAAGAGCCCGACCCCGACGGTCCTCCCAAATTCATCCAAGAGACCGTGATGCACATTTTTAGCTCCACTGCGACGTTCACGCTCAAGTCGCCATTTTCTCATTCAACAATGTACATTACGAACCTGAATGCCACTGCTTTCCACGAGGGCGAGGAGGCTGGCCGCATAGAGTATCTTGAGGAGATCAAGGTACCACCGGGGATAACGGAGACACCGCGTTTGCCGGTTGACTGGAGTCTCGGGAGTGTTGGGTTCGACGCGATCAAGGAGGCGATTGGGGGCTCGTTGAAGTTGAGCGCTGAGGCTGTGACTGGTGTACGGATTGGGCAGTACGAGACGAGATTATGGTTTAAGAGTAAGGGAATTGGCGCGAAGATTCGACTCTAGGTGTCGTATCGGTACTGCATGTGAAGTTTTCCTTGGATTAGCATGGAGTTTTGGGTGGGAAAGGTCGGTCGGGCTGGCATGGTAAGGTACGACTGCATGACTGCATTTACATCGAGTATATGACAATAACGTTTGTTCACACATCTCTTTCGAGCTCATAGATGGGCGGTGCTACTTTTCGAACTTTGGTAACAAGGACTGGTTCGACTGCACGTGCCACGACAGGACGTGACTGAATCCCGGACTTGTGCCTTGCTCAAACCGTGGCGGCGTTTACCTCCGCAGTGCCAAGAACTTTAGGGAGGGACTTCGTTCGCCTACTCGAGTTTACTTGATTGTAGAGTCGTCACAGCGCTAGAGAGGCGTAAGAGGTTCCAAATCTCGGCAAAAGCTGCCTTCCCATTAGTGCAGTTCTGCAGAACTTTGGACATGGACAAGGATAGTCTATTTAGCTTAGCGTTACAACGTCGTCTTTACCCGATTAGGAAGCTATCTAGGGTGTTATTTAATATAGTTCTATAGAACTCTAGATATAGATATAGATAACCGTCCTATAGAGTATACTACTCCTATAGATAATAAGGCCTTATAGGTAGTAATACTAATCCTATCTCCCTAAATAGATCTAGCTAGCCGTATTCGGATTACGCTCTTTACTACTATCTTACTCTATATTATATATATAGTTTATATATAAGAGACTTACTACTATACTTACTTATACTCTATCCTATTATTAGCGAATCGCTTATCTAATCGATCTATACTCTAGCTTATAAGCCTAGTAGAATATAGACCTAGAATAGAATAGTAGCTCTAGTTAAATAAGAAGGTCTATTATAACTTTTACTTTACTATAGATAAGATAGAGAAACTCGTAATCGTATTATAAATTAGCAAGATCTAGTTATCTAGAGTAGTAAAGCCTAAGCTACTTACTATACTTACTATCCTTTTTTATCGCTTTACGCGCCCGCGAGCATTTTTTAAGATAATAAATATATTCGGAAGATCTATCTCTTAGCTCTATAGTATCTTTAATACTATCCTTAAGTATCTAGTAAAATCCTTCTAAGCGAAAATTAAGTAGGATAAATTACTTCTAGATTTATATAAGTAGTTATAGAAGTACGCTATAGCCTTATAGACTAGCTATTTCGATAGTATAGTTATCTAGGGCTTTATTAATAGTACCTATATATAGATCTATCGGCCTAGAAAGGAGTCTAGCTTTAATTAGCGAATCTTCTACTTAGATTATAAGAAGGTATATATACTTATATACTAGACTATTATTATTCTAAATAGGATACTAGCCTCTATACTTAGTCTATAGCCTAGATCTATATTAGATATAACTATAGCTACCTATTCTCGACTTAGATAAAGACTCCGCGATCTTATAGACTATTACTAATATATCGACAGTATCCATCTTTTATAGAGATACTACCTATATAGGGTAGTAGGGTATTAGAGGGGTATTTAAGAATACCTACGGTCGGCTAATTATACCCTAAGAGAGGGACTTAAATCGGTTCGTAGGGAGTACGCGAATTATAATTAAGATAAGCTTCGATAAGATAAAGAAGCTATTTAAGATACTAGATAATTATTAGTATATATAGATTAGGAGGTCTTCGATTACCTTATATTTCCTAGTTAGTATTCTACTTCAAATTACTTTATCTATCTATATAGGACTAGTTTAATATATAATATTAGCGGAATAGACTCTCTAATACTAGAGGAGTACCTACCGGTAGTATAGGATCGTAGTAGGGATAGGAGTAGTAGAGAGGATAAAGATAATAGAAAGGATAAAGTTTAGTTAGAGTAATTCGAAATTAATTTCGACTTTATATAGTAGAAGTAGTTTTAGCTTAGCGGATTTATCTATAGGATAATATAAATCCTCTTAAGAATTCTTTATAGGGGCGGATACTTTATCGTAAGAGATTATAGAGTAAAGTAGGTTTTAAAATAGGACCTATAGTAGAGTAGTTTTAACTAGTAGATTTCTCTACGAAGTAATATAAATTCTCTTAGAGATTCTTTATAGGAGCGGATACTTTATTATAAAGAAATATAGAGTAAAGTAGATTCTAAAATAGGACTTTTAGTAGGACTATATTTTAAACTTCGATTATTATCCCTTTTCTTCTCCTACTCTACTACTACTACTACTACTATCTCTAGAACGCCTAATTAGGGCTATAAGACGTTATAATATATTATCTAGGTCGCTCCGAGTTATAAGTAGCTTACTAGAAGGGATCTACTAGCTTATAATCGATAATATACTCTAGAAGCCCTTATAAATAGCCGATATTAAGATAGTACTCGATTCGCGCTTATTTTCGACTAGGTCTTTAATTAGCCTAGATAAAGTATTATAGACTAACTATCGAGCTTTCTTTTCCTCTTAAGGTATATTAGTATTAGTAGCTAGTATTATAATACTACTAATAGTACTATTATCCTCTAGATCTTAGCTATTATTATTAGCCTACTTCTACGATCTCTTTCCTATCCTTAAGTCCTTATATATACGTCTTATTCGGGCGCTCTAAGCCTCTACTTTATTTATAGTATTATTAGACCTCTTATATATTAATCTCTTATATTTGTCGACTAACTCGATAAGCTTATCGAGCTAAGTCTTAACTTTATTATAAGATATCTTATACCCCGATCGATCCTTCTTTAGAATATTACGCCTATCTTTTATCTTATACTTAATACGCTTATAGATTAAGTCCTACTTAAAAGTCCTTTCTAGTATAAGATCTTATATTACTATTATAACTTACTCGTATATAGGCTTATAGCTAAGACGGATATTATACTCTTCTAGCTTATATAGTTATAAATATATTAGGATATAGCTAGTATATATCTAGACTACTATAAGAAGATTAATATATCTAAGTTTCTACTCTATTAACGATCTAGCGTCTAGAGAAGATACTTACTCGATAGACTATATAATACTTAATAGCGACCTAAAGTCTCTCAGTAGTATCTTAGCCTATATTAGTATAGGTATTACTAGTAATCTAGAATTACGCGAGGGCGTCTCCGTCTATATTTATATAATAGACTAAGCCTACGACGATAGTATACTAGTCTATACTATAAGTATAATACTTACGATCGAAATAGTATTAAATCCTAGATCTATAGTAGTAGGGATAATATAGTAAGACTAGTCTAAAAAGAGCGAATTATCTATATCTAAGGTATCTCTTATCTATAGATAAATTTATCTATAGATAAGAGCTAGATAAAATAGTAATAGATAATACTAACTAGAACTAGATAGCGTAACGGCGAGGCTAACCAAAGTGGATGTCTATGTCCATGTCCAGAGTTCTGCAGAACTGCTCTATTATTCGCTTACAGTTGCTGGTTTTGCGGGGAGACATTGGACCTCGTCACCATCCTTGGGTGGAGCATGCTCGGCCTTTCGACCATGCACATCTTGCCCATGCATAGCTGTAGAGGCTTGCCCAGGCGCGCGCGACGATTCTTTTCCTCATATACAGTCACGAAGCGTAGACTTGCGAGTGGGCGAGTCACCTTGACTCACCAACCAGTTCCTACATATCCAAGTGAGCACGCCCCGGGACCTTCTTCTTCATTGTCGTTGCTAATTCATAACACAGAAGTCCATAGTCCTTTAGCTTTCCGACTCATAGCTTCCGCACATTCAAGCACAATGGCTTCAAACACAGAAAGTACTTCGCCTGCCGAAGCCCCCGTAGGAGCACATGAACAACCCCAAGGGAAAACTCTCAAATACGTCGATGTTCGTCTCCGCCGCACATGAAGCAAAAAAGTACTCCTGGGAAGCCGAATACTGACGGCGCCAGGTGGGTATCAATCTGGGCGACCCAATGTACAGCGGCACATATCACGGCAAGAAACACCACGAGGCTGATGTCGAGGATGTCATTCAGCGCGCGCTGGACGTTGGGTGCGCGAAGCTGATGATCACCGGGTCTGATCTCGTCGAGTCGTATCGCGCGGTCGAGACTGCGCGGGCGCATCGTAAGTTGTTTCACTCTGGGGCTTCGGTCAGACAAAGGGCTTGTGCTGACGCGATTTAGCGGGGGTATGCTATGCGACCGTTGGCGTGCACCCTTGTTCCGTCACGGCATTCGACAAGAATGCCGCTGGTGCAGACGATTACTTGCACGCGATTCGTGAGCTGGCGCAGAGTGCGGCGAAGGAAGGTCTGGCGGTTGCCTTTGGCGAGTTTGGGCTCGACTATGACCGCTTGCATTACGCGAAGAAGGAAGTGCAGATAAAGTACTTTGACAAGCAACTCGATCTCGCAGAAGAGCTGGGCCTGCCGCTCTTCCTCCATTCTCGAGCGGCTGCGGATGATTTTGAGCGATTGTTGAAGCCACGGCTGCCGCGGTTGCCGCGGAAGGGACTAGTGCATTCGTTCACTGGCACGCTGGAGGAGATGAAGTCGCTTGTTGAATTGGGGCTGGATATCGGGGTCAATGGGTGCAGTTTGAAGACGGAGGAGAATCTGGAGGTTGTGAAGCATATCCCGCTTGAGCGGATCCAGATTGAGACTGATGGGCCTTGGTGCGAGATACGCCCGAGTCATGCTTCGTCGAAACATCTGGGCAGTGCGCCACAGCTGCCGAAGAGTGTCAAGAAGGAGAAATGGGTCAAGGGGTCTTTGGTCAAGGGTCGGAATGAGCCTTGCACTATCACGCAAGTTGCACATGTTATAGCGAGTGTGAAGGGATGCACGGTAGAGGAAGTGTGTGAAGCTGCTTACAACAACAGCATTCGCATGTTTGGTCTTGGAGGGACTAGTACATAATACTTGCATGGTCTACCATATCTGACATGATGTTACTCTACGATCATGCGCATCACACCCAGCGAGACTGATCGTGCTCTTGTTCAACTGGGGTGTAGCCTCCATGTCCTGCTGGCGAAGGCCTGTCTGTTCCTTGATCTACTTCTGTTCTCGAAGCGCTGTTCGTCCCCGAAGCGCTGTTCGTTCTCATCTCTTTGACGCTGCCCTCGACAAGTCTCCATCCATCTTGCGCTTCGCTCATCGCAACTTTGACCTCTTTCCCTCTTGTCTGCATCGTTTGTAGATTGTCTGAGTGCACGCTGTCTCGCAGCGCTGGCTCCAGACCGGTGAACAGAAGGGGCAATTGACTTGACTTCCACACGATGCGGCCGCGGTGGTACGTTCGGTGCGTCTCAATCATGGTTCCGATAAGGAAGGCGATGCTTGCCGCGACCAACACGATGGGTAGCGTCAGCCACGGCCAGACGACCTTGACGCAGCTATCGCTATCCCAATTAACGCCAGTAGCTGTACTCTTACTAGTATCGGTAAAACGCATGTGGTTCGTAACACTGTTCGCGACATTCTTCCATACGCCTTCGATGCTGGCAAGTGTTGGTTTACCCCCGTTGGACAGCGAATTCATCCAATTTTCCTCAGACCAGTAGATGCTTGTGCTGTTTTGCCATGGCTCAACTACGACATTTCGCTTCGCGGATGGACCATAGATGCTGGGAGGCGCGGCGATACCTGTGCCCAACATCATCGTGCCAAGGTAAGTGGCAAGGGTCTGTAGAGCGCTGTCGTCAATGGTCGTCAGGCATTCATTGAACAGTGTTGAATTGAGCACATTGTCGAGAACGAGCGTCATGTTCCGCTTTGCTTGGGCGCGTAGGGGTCCTTTGATCGTTTGGTCGTGCTCTGCTATGCCGGTCAGATTCAGTATTGAAGAAAGCGGGTGCGCTGTTCCGTTGAGCACGCATGGCGATGGTAGGTATCCTTCCACAATACCCTCGCCCTGCACGCTACCGTTGACGACCCTGATGCCATGTGGAGATAGCTCACGGTACCGAAACCGGAAGATCGGGTCCTCGCTCTGGAGGGTTTCACGCAGAGTACCGTTTTGAACTTTTGCGGTAAAGGTCTTTGCACACAACGAGGCACTGCATCCGACCGGCAATATCTTGGGCCAATGAGAAAGGCCGGGGAAGATATATGTCGTGTTTCCTGGACCTCCGCCATCAGTCGGTATAGGTAAGGTCATTCCCGCTGTTGTGAGCACCGACTTGATCAGATTTGGATCGCAGTGATACGGCCCAACGCTAGTGTTGTAGATCTTGAAGGGCTCGTCCTTACTCAGACTTGGGCGAAGACGATCATACGCGGCTGTGGGCGAGACACAGGAATTGTTGCCCGCGACACCGTCTTCTTGCCATTTATCTTCGCATGCCTCCGCTTGTGTAATACTCAAGATGCCCCGATAGTACAGTGGCACGCCAGTGGCGCCAATATACTTATCGCCCGGATTGCTGCCATTCTTGATCACTTCCCATGAGTCAGGTTGCCAACGAGTTCGGAAAGCAGGTCCCAGGCCGGCGTTCAGTGCAATCACGTCCAGCTTATCAAAGGCTGCTGGCATTGTCAGTTGATATGGGTTACCGTCCTCTGCCCCCGCGTCATCGCTAGGACTGCCGTTTGGGTACGAGACGTTGAACGTCAAGAAGTCGACTGGACATGCGTATGTCTTCCCGGCCTTGTTCACGCTCACGATCTGTTCGTTGCTGCCGAAAGCCAGATCCACCAGACCAGCAAGATTTGTGCATTGTGCGCACATCCCGAGGGTCTGGTAAGGAGCCAGGTAGTCGCAATTGCCTGTTGGACAACTCGCAGTGATGGCCGAATTGTTGCCATTGGGATTCATCATGCCGTCATACACTGCGCCAGTGAGACCGTTATCGAAGAATGATGTAGGATCGCTGCCGATGTAGCCTCCATAAGCCCTGGAAAGCGGAATCGTAGACTTGACTTGCGAAGTGCTCATCCGCATGCACTGAAAGTACTGCACAGACTGCTGAGCAAAGGGATCTATGCCGACTGTAATGATGGTGACGAAGGCGCCGAGAGCGGCGAGGTGACTTCAAAATGGTATTAGCCACTTTATGGTTGATGAATCTGAGCTGAAGATGCCAATGCTATCATACCGAGCTTGCAGCTTCCACAGCAGTTTCGCAGCCCCCAACGGCCCACCACGGCTCGCTTGATCAAAGGTGTCCATGTCAATCAAAGACCGGGCAGACTCGAACCAGACCCACTTCAGCTGACTGATGCCTAAGTTTTTGAATCAGTATGCGGGTCCCGGGCAGGCAAGCAGGCAGGCAGTAAGATGGCTCACATTCTGCCACGGCGAGAAGCATTAGGGCCTTGAGGACTGTTGTGAAGATCGAGACCACAGTGTTTATCGTAATATAGTAGGGCCAATTTGGGCTTGGGTGGTTGTTGTACTGCGAGAGGAAGATGACTATGCCTACGATCATCAATGTCGCGCCTCCTAGACTCAAAGCCTCTAGCAGCCATGGCTTGAAGATGGGGTGTTTTTTCTCGATCACACCTGACGGGGAGCTATTGCTGCCATGTCTTGTCTTTTCATTGTGCTTGTTCTTGGGAGAAAGCCGGGTTCGACTGGATTCACTGCCTGGGGCTGACACGGGATATCGAGGGGGTGGTGGGAAATAAGGAGCAGCACTCATGTTGGCTAGTCTCAGAGAAGGGAAACCAGACAAGTGTACCAGCACCGCCTAAAATGAATAGATGCCTTGAGAGCCTTCCAGATAAAAGTTGCTCCAGGAGTGGAATTGGAAGAGGACTCTTAAGAGCTGGACGGATTTTGTTTCGAGCCATCGCGTCTTCGGCGATGCCACAGCGGCGCAGCTAGCTTGGTTTGAAGATGATAACATGGTCACGACTTGTGGAGCTTCGCGCGAAGTCTGCCAATGAGAAAATCCAGTGACTCGTATAAATGATTTGATAGTCAAGCACGCGCTACGCTCTGCAGTAGACTGGGCGGCTAAAGTAGAGGAATTTAGTCAGGACCAGGATGGACGATGCGTCTCCTGCACACTCACGCAGCTGAAGACCAGCATTCGATCGAACAGGTATCCAGGACCACGTTTCGTATATTCTATGCTGGTCATGCGTCTGTGTCACCAGCGGTCGATTTCAAGCGGGGAGTCGCAAAACAAGGTTGGTCCTCATGGCTTAGCTCAAGGCTGACTCAGCAGCCGCAATGGATGCTGCTCAACGTTCATTGGCTGCTCAGATCAGGATGCTATTCACCTGCCCTACCATGCCGTTAGAGGACCAGAATGACTTGGCTCGTGGTAGTTTTTGGGCTCGACAAGAGGTTGTCCTTCAATTTGACGTATTGATCTCCAGTATGGATGCTGCTGAGCAGTGTCCGGAGAACGCAGAAGTTGTGCACAAGTCAAGCACCAAGACCGGAGATCATAGCCACAGGCTGAACGAAGATTCCGAGCGTGAAGCAACTGAGCTGACTCCTGTCTCTAACACAGTCTCAAATTGGGCTTCTCCAGCAGAGGCAGAGCGGTCACACCCAATAGATGAGACACCTTCAGTGAGACCTCTCTACCTTCACAGACTCCCGACAGGGCCGGTGAGAACAGGCGCCGTCGGCGCGATGCAAAAGTTCTGGCGGCGCAACATATCGGTGATAGTGCCACATGATGCATGTCGCGACCATCTTGGTAAAGTAAGCCGTTGCGCGAAGGCTGGGATCATGCTGACTATCGTTGAAGCCCTTGAACGGACATTTCTGGGGTACCTCAGGACCAGCTCAGCACTGGCCATGGCCTCTGTGCTGATAGCGCAGCTCTTTCGCCTGCAGGCATCAAACGACGATCGAGGGTCGTGGAGCTATCACAGTGTGTCGACACCACTGGCACTCGCGTTCATGGTGATAGCCTTGATAGTCTCACTAGCGGGCTCCCTGCGCTTTTGGAATCAGCAGCAGGCCATGATTCGCGGCAAGATCAATACCGCCAGTTGGGAGGCCTTTCTCATAGCATTCCTGATGCTCAGCGTAAGTTTGTCACGGGCCATTATCCTGTGAACGATTATTAATTCCTTGAGAAGCTCTCAGTTGTAATGTTTGCGGTCGTGCTAAGAGTCGAGGCTCGACCCAAAGCCGAGCCAGGCAGCCCATAAGCACCATTAAGTTGAACCAACGAAATCCAGGGATGGCCCACGGTCGGCCGTCAGACAGTCTTTTCCTCCCTGTGTGCGTGCATTTAATCATCCTTCAATCACATGTCGTAGTGGACGTTTCGCATCTCGATGTATTGTCGTGACAAGAGGGACAACGTGCCGCAGACAGAATGTGCAAAACTCTTGCGACGACTTGCCAGAGCAGTTTTTGCTGTAGATTGAGCAGCTAACGATACGAGCGAGGAGTCCATGTGTATATATACAGTAAGAGCCCAATGATGGGGGTTAAGTCCCAATGGCGTGCGAGCTGTTGCAAATCGTAGGGCAACTGCGCAGCTCACCTGGCATCTTGCAAGGGTGCACAGGGCCATAAACGAAGCTGCAAGGATATCGTCGCTCCTTGTCAATCACTGTGATTTCCAGGCAAAGACCTCAGGCCATTCGTCGTCTGGGCTTCTTTTGCTGAGCAGAGCGACTTCGGTGCATGGCTGTAGGTAGTTTTGAGACGTCGCCGTCGCCGTCCCCCTCGGGCCCTGCACCACTACTGCGCGTTACCTGGCGCCATTGACCATGACCACAGCATCGCGGAAGGCGTGAACGTCTTCGTCTCTGGCTGAGAATCCCTTCCATGAGCAGGCCTCCAGTCTGCCTCAACCTGCCGCAGATGGAAACCATTCAAGCAGCCGTCCGACCCATTTTCCACTACTTCCCCATCCTCCCCAGCATCCGCCCAGCGCTGACTGAGCGAGATCCTGGCATGGGGAACTCCACCAGGCCCGAAAGCGAAGAACCACCCAGGAAGCGTGCACGCAAGGATTCCACTGCCTCACACACGCAACCTCCTGCCTCAAAAATATCCCCATCGTTGCCTGTCCGCGCTGCACCCAAACGCCCCTCGCTTGTTGAGACGAGCCCCGTACCCAATCGGGTGACGTCGACGCGAAGCAGTGCCAGTACCACCAAGCGACACGCGACCAAATTCGCTCGCCACACCCCCAGTGAAGCTATATCTTCTGCGACCCTGGCACCGAATGCACACGTGAATCAGAAGAAGGACAAGGAGAAGCGCATACTCAGGTCTCAGGATGGCGGAAACCGTGTCAGGAGCGACCTTGCTCGATTCTGGAATGACTACGAAGCGATCCTCTTTGGTGAGGAAGCAGAGGAAGGTAAGAATGCTCCTGCCATTCATTTCCGTCGTGGATACTGACATCGTGGCTTAAGAATCATTGACTTTCGAATCTATCTTGCACATCACGGATCGTAAGCCTCGCGCGTCGGCGACCCCTGCGGCCAGTCCGCAGAAGACACAGACTGATCGGAGCTCCAAGGCCAGAAAGCCAGGAAAGAGATCTGAAAATGACTTTGAGACATTTTCCTTCTCACAAGAGGACCTAGATGCTGCCGCTGGACTGGCTGAAGACCCACTCTCGGACGACATATTCGTTAAAACACACAAGCGCGGTGAGAGACTTGAGAAGCACGATCGCAATTATGACAAGGAGCAAGCAATGTTCGAAAAAGGTCTTTTGGACCGACTATACGAGGGGCTTCGCGGACCAGAATGGCTCAAGGTACTGGGCATCACCGGCGCCACGGAGGGCGACCGCAAGCGCTTCGAACCAAAACGTGACTTTTTCCTACGAGGTGTACGGTCAATACTGCAAAAGTTTGAGTCGTGGAAAGGGCAAGAGAGGGAGCTGAAACAAAGAGAAGACGCGGCGGCTTTGGCGGCGGCAAATAGTAGTCTGCCCCCGATCAGTGCAGGTGGGAAAGCATCCAACAGCCAGCAGAAGCCCAACGGCATCAAAATCTCACTGAAGGTGAATTCAAAACAGCAGAACGACGAGGATCTACAATTCGTCTCGGAAAGTGAGGAAGAAGAGAAGCCCATCACCTCATTCTTCTCTAAGCCATACGAGCGAGCTGCAGCAATAGGCAAACACCGTCGCGGACGAACGGTGCTGGCTTTTGGCCATCCTATTCCAGATCTGGAAAGAAGAGCGTTTGAACTTCCATCTGAGTTTCTAGATCTCACGGCCGACGACGCATAGATGTCAAAGTTTAGGAAGAGGACTTACCTATCTAATGAACAAAAGCGAGCCTGTCTATAATGAATGATACCCCCTAAGCAGGTTTGCTGCTTTGACAAAAGGTCCACCACTCGTGCGCTCCTTGCCTATGTCATGTTGTGCATGTTGCAAGATCCACCATCGCCGCCCTTGAGTGCTTGGGGTCGAATGCGATATGAGGCTCCGGAACGCTTCCAGAGGGGTTCTGGACCACGTGACTGGCGGAGGACGAAAAGCTGTGGCCCGTGCAGTGTTCTCCGCGACTGCCACTCACGTCTCTCCGCTGAGGTCACTTTCCAAATACCTTTCTCACTTCACCTGCCTGATAGCCATCTTAGCGTCCCTGTATTCCTCGCGCAGCTCATCTACGCGCCCCAAAACGAACTCCGTCACCTCTATCGCATCCATCTTCGAGCCACAAACCCACGTCACCATCGCGCCGACTGCGTAGACCCGTCGATCTACACGCTCTCCACAAGAACATACACGTCTCACGAGGCGCACACAATTTGCTAAAGTCCTGGATGAATCAAACCTTCAGCAGCTTGCGCGCTCGGAGAGTAGCAGCAGCTTCTGAAGGCGCATGCGCCTAAGCTGCGGTGCTGCTACAACATTTTCAACAGCTCCTGCCGTCAACGACCAAAATGGAGCCCACGTTAGCGCAGGCAGACGACTCATTTTTCTCTGTCTATAATCAGCGGGTCGAGCTGGACATTGACTTTGCCACACAGACTCTAAAGGGAAAGACTGAGATCGTTCTCCTACCACTTTCACAAAGCTCAAATGTCATCTGTCTCAACGCGCGCCAGAGCCGGATAAGATCCATCGTCGTAGATGGGTTCCCTGCAAAATACACCCATAACGAGCCATTCCGTCATTGCCGGCCTTTCCCGTCGTTCGGCGTAAATCAGTATGAGCTGCATCGAGATCGCATCAGTCCCCTCTTACAAGTGCCGTCAGACCCCGATCTGCGCATTACCCTGCCCAAGGAAGTCAAGATTCAAGAGATCGCCGCAGGTGACGATTTGGCGGACAGCTTTTTCGCTAAGCCAGCGCGTCCTGCTGGAGATGCATCTGTCCCTGCAGAAACTCCTATGACCGCAACTGCGGCTGTCGCTGAGTACGGAAAGTCTTTCAACCCTATTAGGGTCGTCATAGACTACGACATTTCGGACTTCCGAGACGGGCTGCAGTTTGTAGGCTTAAAATGGCCCGATGCCCGATATCCACATGTCTTCACCAAGGCGTCACCATTCACCAGTACCGCATCTTGCATCTTTCCATGCATAGACGACCCAAAGAGCAGATGTCAGTGGGAGATATCCATAACTTGTCCGAAAACGCTCGGTGATGCCTGCAAGAACCCGAAGAGCATCGGAGGCGAGAGCGACGATGCTAGCCCTCAAAGCGACGACTCTGGACTGACCGACGAAGAGAAAGCTCTGGAAATGATCGTTGTGTGTTCTGGCGAAATGACAGATGAGGTTATTGATGCCCGTGAAAGCGGCCGCAAAACGGTAACTTTTTCAGTCTCGTCGGCGTTGTCTCCTAACCAGATAGGTTTCGCTATTGGACCTTTCGAGACGGTAGACCTATCAGACCTCCGAGAGATCGACGAGGATGAGAAGCTGGGACTCAATGCAGCAAAGGTCCAAGCCTTCTGTCTGCCTGGACGAGCAGCTGAAGTCCGGAACACCTGCATGCCAATGGCGCGCGCAATCGACTTCTTTACGACGACCTTCACCATCTATCCTTTCAATAACTCGTACAAGATGTGTTTCATCGAAGACGCCTCCTCAGACACTATAATAACTGCTGGCCTCTCTCTCTGCAGCACACGACTTCTCTATCCTGAGAGCATTCTGGATCGCATCAGCGAGGTGACCAGAACCCTGGTCCACGCCCTGGCTTCCCAGTGGACCGGAATATTCATTGTGCCTCGAAACCCCAAGGACTCATGGGTCATTGTAGGATCTGCCTATTTCATGACAGACCTGTTCCTCAAGACACTATTTGGCAACAACGACTACCGATTCAGACAAAAGCTAGCATCGTATCGTGTCTGTGACATGGACATTGGACGCCCGTGCCTTTCCGATCTGGGTTCCGCTCTGAGACTGGACCCTTCAGAGATGGAATTCCTTGCGCTCAAAGCTGGCCTTGTGCTTTTCATACTGGATCGCCGACTCACGAGACAAAGCGGATCTACCGGTGTGACCAGAATTATAAACAGAATGCTGCAGAATTCCAAGGGAGGCGAGGTCGAGAACACACTCATCTCCGAGGAACAGTTCGAACGCTTATGTGAGAAGATGGGTCATGTCAAATTGGATGATTTCTTTAGTCAATGGGTTCAGAGGGCCGGCTGTCCACGCTTCGAAGTCCGACAGTCATTCAACAAGAAAAAATTGGTGGTGAATCTTATCATCGAACAAACTCACCCGGGCGCCTCTGCCCTCCCGGAAGCCGAACGAGAGCTTGACCCTTCGCAATTTATGCGCGAGATCAAAGAGGATGCGCAAGAAGTCTGGGCTGGCAATCCTGTGAAGCCCTTCAAGGGTCCGATGACCATCCGGATACACGAAGCAGATGGCACACCATATGAGCACATCATTGATATCAAGGATGTGAAAACCCAGATCGAGATCCCATACAACACCAAGTACAAGCGCCTCAAACGTGGCCGAGGGCGCAAAGAGCGAAAAGACAACCAGGGCGCACAAGACGGCGCTGACGGTCAAGAAGAATCCCTGTTGTACTGCCTGGGTGACGTGCTGCAGGATCCAGAAGAGATGGGGGACTGGGGGTTGAGGGACTGGCCGGCCGACCTCGAGCTCAAAATGAGCGAGGAATCCTATGAATGGATCCGCCTCGATGCCGACTTTGAGTGGATTGGGCACATGAGCATCAATATGCCTGCCTACATGTTCACTTCACAGCTTCAGCAGGACCGCGATGTTGTTGCTCAGCTCGAATCAGTGGATTGGCTTGCAAGCCAGCCTCCTCATCCTCTAGCAGCAACCTTTCTACTTCGAACCTTGATGGACAAGAGATATTTCCATGGCATAAGAACAAAAGCAGCACATGGTCTGGCCCGGCACAACAACAGTACCGACTTGGGCTGTGGAATGGTAGGGATGAAGCAGCTTCTCAAGGCTCACAAGGAGCTATTTTGCGAACCGGGGTCGTCGATCACGCGTCCGAACGACTTTTCCGACCGCTGCTCTTACATCGTACAATGCACAATTGCAGATGCACTTGCAAAAGTTCGTAACAAAGACGGCACAAGCCCCGACGAAGTAAGAAGATTCTTCGTTGACAAGCTCAAATTCAACGACAACTCCATGAACGATTATTCTGACTGCTTCTATCTGGCCAATCTGATGAGAGGATTAGCCGAAGCTCTGATCATTAAGAAGGAAGCTACACCGCAGGACTCGAATGCCATGCAAATTGATCCCGAGATCGACTACACAGCACGCGCCGAAGCCATTGGCGAGATCGAAAGATATCGTCGCATTGATGAGTGGATTTCCTCATATCAGAACATCTTCTCACGGACCGCCTTGGACTGCCTGCGAAAGCTGACTCTTGCAGGAGTGATGGACCCAAAACCTGCAGACGTTCTCCAGTACACACGCAGTGGGAACTCTGATTTGCTCAGAGCTAAAGCCTTCGACTGTCTGGCCGACCTAAGGGTGCTCAAACAGGAGCAGGTGATGCGGTACTACTTGCATAGCTTTGCGACGGAATCCTCGCCCTATATGAGGCGTCAGATTTGGAACGGCTTTGCCAAGGGGTTGGCTCACATTGCAATGGGAGAGAAGAAATCTGCCGACACCGAAATGCTTGATGAGGGTGGATTACTGATTGAACAGGACGTATCAGCTGAGGTCAAGCAAGCGGAATATGCGCGAAGACACACTCTAGACGGAGCATTTGCAGCTTTGAAGAAGGAACTCGGCGCAAACGCAGTTCTTCGGTCTGCTATCTGGTCCACGATATCATCGCCCCTCCTTTCTCCTTCCGAGATAGAAGATGTTCTGGATCTTTGCAACATTCTCTATGACCCCGAGTACAAGATCATTGCAAGGCTTCGCTATCCTCGTTACTGGTCCTGCAAAAACTTAGGAGGCGGCAAGCTGCGCTTTGCTCAGAAGGACAAGATTCGCACCAAGCCGTCCCGGCCGCCACCAAAGCAGGGCCACGCAACAGCTCAAGCACCAAAGGCGCTCAAGATCAATCTATTCCCCGGTGCCAACAAGACAGCGGGTCTGCCTCGCAAAGAAAGTCAGCCGCGGATTCCTAGTACTCCAGGCCCACTTTACACTCCCTCTGTCGGAAAGCCAGCCGCGACTGTCCAAACCCCGTCAGCTGCGGCCTTGCCAGTCCCTATATCGTCTGCCTACATGCCAGGTTCCACCAAAAAATCAAAGGTCGTCAAGCTACGCGTGCTGCCTTCACGTCTCAAAGCGATTCTGGACGATATACCACTGAAGCGCACCGCAACTTCTACAAATGGTCTTGCAGCACCGACGACCATCAGTCTCTCTCCATCTCCGCGGCCGCCTTCGGCTGCATCCGGTGCTGCGATTGCGACTCATTCGCAGTACGGACCCACCTTCACTCCTGGCCCACTCAGTGTCTTGGATGAGCCGCAGTATGGCCCTATCAAGGCAACGCCTCGACCTTCTTCGAGCACGAACGGCACGAACGGAGTGCACGGCTCTCCAGGTGCTGGCTCGCCTGGCGCGCTGACAAACGGGAACAGCTGGGCGGCCGAATTCGCCGTGCCTCAGACGCCTTCTGTCCCCACACTTGCAGCGACTGTCGGAAAGTCGAGCAAGAAGAGAAAGAGCTCTTCATCACAGCATAGTGAGCTGCCTGGTGAGGCTGTACCGAAGCCAAAGAAACGGAAAAGCGAGTCTGTTTCGACCGAATCCGCGCCGGCTCCAGCTCTCCCTCCGGCACCTCAACGAGTCATCAAGTTGAAGCTCACCAAGCCAAAGACCGAGTCCTTAGGCTAGAAACCTTCCCACCAGACCTACTTCTTTCGCACAATTAGGCGCAAAAGAACATTCTTTGATGATGATGACCACTACTAGAGCACGGCGTTTTTGGTGCTGTATCTTTTACTCTAATGGCATCGTGATATCGCCTTTGAGGGCGACCCCTGTATAATAAGCACCTCCCTGGGAAAATCCGGATGGAGCTGCTGCTGCTACGGAGCAGCGAAACAAAATGGTGACTCGACGCGCTGGAACACCATCCAACAGTTGGATCAGTGTGGGACGTCATGTTGGGAGGCGAAGTCAAAAGAGATTGAGATACTCCGCGGCTGTGCGGGAGCACGTCGCAAGCACTACTTTTCACTTGCAGACCGAATGGTGGAATATCAAATTCAGCATTCTGCCCTCTTTTGTCCTTCTGTGATTGTTTGCGCCTGTGATCTATATCGCTCGCCATCGTCGGCCTGATAATGGATATCATTGCTGGCAAGTGCATCTAATGAAACGCTATCGCATGCTATCCTGATCTGCCCCTTCTGGACCTGCCTCGTCTCGGCGGCCCATGATGCGTTCATGTCGATTCATGGGCACTGGGCGTCGCGGTGCAGCCGCCATCCCTTCTCTCCCAGACGCTGCTCCAGGCGTAGGCGTGACCGCCTCAGAGGCAGCGTGCCTTGACCGCCGCGGCTCGCGCGCCCCCCTCTGCTCAATTATCTGCTGTGCCTGGCGTATCCTATCTTGCGTGGAGGGCACTGTACCATCCGGCCTCACCCCGCGTAGACGATCAGCGCCACGAGGACAGATAGGTGCACCATTGGCAATAACAGCCTGCGCAGCAGCATCTTGCAAGCTCTGCTGGTGCGGGGGCCGATGTGCGCTGCTGGCGGATTGCTGTGCGTCGCGCCCTGCAAAGGTATCGTCTAGATCTTCTTCGTCGTCGTCTGAGTCTTCTTCTGTGCGTTCTGCGTCGTCGGCGGGGATGTCTTCTTCTGCGGAGAGGTCGCGTTCCATGTCCATGTCTATGTCTGCTTGGCCTTGACCTTGACCTTCTTCTTCGAAGTCGTCGTCGTATTGTGGTGCTGGTGCTGGTGCTGGTGCTGGTGCTGGTGCGGCATGCTCGAAATCATGGTCTTGCAGACTACTTGCTTCACTTAGCGCCCTCATGCTGTTTCGCGATTGTAACTCTCGCGCGGGTCGGGAGTGAGACGTTGATTGTGCGTAGCGTGCTTGTCTCTCCGCTTGTCGTGCGCCTTGTCTGTCCGCTTGTCTCTCTGGCCGTCGTGACGCATGTGTATCCGGCCGCGCATGTCTCGACGCTCGTGACGCTTCGCGCCGGCGGCGCGCAGCGAGAGAAGATTCATAGGCTGTTAGATCATCTGTTGTGAGGTGGATTGTCGTCGGGGGTCGGCGGAGCATTGCTATGATTTCTTTTCACCCTTTGCTTTGCTTTTCCTTGCTTTTCCCTTCCTCTCTTCCCTTGTTCTTTTGATTCGCGGTTGTGTCTGGTTTGATGTCGCTTGTGCGCTGAGCTTGAGTTTTCGCTTGGACTCTTCGTTTCAAAGGGCAGGAGGGGCAGACGGGATGCCGGTGAGCGCTGCGAGAAGGCCTCGTAGAAGTATATTTTTCCAGTCAGGTTGAATGCGTAGGTAGAGGAAGTGGGTTGGTAATGATATGAGGAGGGAGCACTGTATGCTGCTACAGATATCCCGGAATGACTCGCGGCATAGACGAGAAGCTCGATGTAGGAAGAACAATCGCTTGTGGGTTAAGCAGCCGTGGCTTAAACGAACGATGAGGATCTATTACAGCTTGAGAGACTAGGGCTCAGTAAGATGAGACGAGACGAGACGAGGCCTGAAGTTCGCTCGCGTGAGGGGCTCGTGGGGCTGGGCTGTGAGGTGCAAGTGTTTATTTCTTGCTTGTTTGGGATTTGTTATCGATTGTCCAGTTGAGCATCACACGGCATGGCTCATCATTGACCTCGGATCCATGTGTGCTTTGTTCCAACCTGATCGCTTGATGCTCAATATACTGCATGTAAGGTCGCATGCCTTTGTCGGTTCTGACTGGACAGTCCGAAACTGTAAGCATGAGGTCGCCACGAGAGCAGACTTACCTACGGAATGTGCTTGCTAGTCTGCTCCCTGTCTCTGTTTTTCTCTTATTCAGTTCTCAGACGATTTTGATTCATTGGGGACCTCTGCGAATTAGGTCGAGATCAGTCTGATGATACACTCTGCAGCACTTTTATGAAGCCAGGCAAGGGCCGAGATGGGTATCAGTCAGATCAGAGCATAAGCAGATATGTATCTTCGAGCAGAGTCACCCAAGCGGTATCATGGTGTATTCACTTGACAGCACCTGCTCGACTTGGCGGTGGTGGGGTATCTCATATTTACTAGATGGATGTAGTATCCAGCCACAGCCGGTGTCGACATTGGCTATGCATCTCTCCAGATGACTGCATATTCTCGGAGCATCGTCGATAGTGCTCGAAGAGCTCTTCTTGAGCGCCTTCCTGCCCGTACCCATTCAGCAGCAGGGGCAAGAATATGAGCACTCCACATGCCTGAACAGCCTTCTTTGACGACTATGCGAGCCATGGAATGATGGCGCCTCTCCATCCAACCTTGTCCTTGCCAAACTTCTCAATATACCATTGCTTCCCAGCCAAGGCGCGAGGGAACATGGTGGTGACTTCGTTAATCACAAAGGATCGCGCAGGCAAGCAGTCCCAACCGCCTTGATGATCAAATCAGTAAAGACGCAGCGACAACAGCGACATCGAACAGCGGGACAACTTACCAACCATCCACCAACCAGTCCACTCAATCCACTCGCAAAGGTAATGAGGGTACAGAATAACGTGAAACAAGCCATTCTTAGGCAACATGTAAATCTTGTCAACGCTAATCTTCTCCTTTGATTTGCCGCCCTTTGCACTCTCTTCTTTACGCTGCTTCTCTTGTCTTCGCGCAGCCTCGCGACGGATTTCGCGGAGTTCGTCGTCGTGGAACATGTTGCCGAGCAAGCCCCAGCCCCAAATGACCATGCCAATGTTGACGTATTTGACCTTGCCCTCCCAGTCCCAGTTTGTAGTCGGACCGTGACCTGCAAGCCATCCGCCAATCGAAATGCCATTGGCGACTTGCCAGCCAAACGCGCTCAGGAAGACAATGGGATGTATAGGGCTCATGCTCGGATTGAGGAACAGCGGGCTCAGGACGGCGCGGTAGATGTAGTGGACCGTGTACATTCCAGCCATGGCGTAGTTGCCCCATGGCAGAGGGTCCTTGAGGCCGAGCTCAGCGGGCAGCGTGTACAGCGAGTAGAGCACGATGAGCATGCCCGGCAGCTCCATGATGCACCAGGCCCATTTTCCAGGCAGATTGAACCTGGATTCGATCGAGGTCTTGCCTTGCGGATAGAACGAGGTCAGCCATTGGACGGCCGTGAACTACAGCCGTTGTCAGTCAGAGAGTTACGAAAGGGAGGAAATAGCATGCAGCCCTGTTCGTACAATGGGAAAGTACTTGAACGCCCAGGTGACAAGCTCGTAGGTCTCGCGCGAGGGCGGCAGGATGCCTGGAATGAGCCCCATTTCCAGAACCTAGTCTTGTACGATGGGGTGAACCCGCGCAGAGCCAGCTACGATTATTGTGGACACTTGCAATGCGGTCGGGCAGCCGTGTGTAGAGAGGGAGACACGATTGAGAGCAGCGGGATAGTGGGGATACAATCGTGACCTAACTGACCTAGGTATGTTTACGTATACGCGCCGTGTTGCTTCCGTGCACAAACGCCTGAAATGAGCCGCAACGGTCCAGCGATTGAATCTAGGCTAAGCTTCTACTCTACGAAGTGACGACACAGCTAGATACCTAGTCATGATCACACAAGTCTGGACATGATCAATCCATTCATTCATGGCGTCGATATCGTGAGTCAGTATACGGCAAAGACTGCAGAGCAACAGAATCAAAGTGTCATGGTAAATAAAAAGTGTATGTAACCATCCTTATGAACAGAGAAAGCTCTCATAAGCGTGAATGCATGAAAGAGCAAGCCCCTCCATCGCTTTCCAATTGGCAAGCTACATGACGAGAATGGGTTCCCGCTCTTGTAGAATAATCGTGACGATAACAGTTCATGAGGAAAAAACCAAACAAGACAACACACAAACTCCCGCCGCCCCGCTAAAAATGCCCAAAGCCTTCGAAACCCATTCTATGAAGAGCCAAGGGTGAAGAGGGAGGAAGCGAGGTTGGCGAACAGCTTGGAGATCAAGTCGTCCGAAGAGCCCAGAGACTTGACATCCGAGTTGCTGAGGGTGGTGGGGAACTGGTAGTCGTTGTCAAGGAGTCTGATGACGGCCTGGTCTGAAGACATGACGACAGCAGCCTTGATGGTGCCGGTCGTAGGGCGCTCGAAGTAGTCAGAAGCACCACCAGCGACGTTGCCGTGGAGTGTGGACTTGCACTTTGTGTTGCCAGAGTCCAAGACCTCGAAGAGGTCGAACTCGCCGCAACCAGACTTCCAGCAAGAGCAAGTGGAGTCACCGTACTGAAGGGTGCGGGGGATCTGTCCGTTCAACATCCAGATGGCAGGCATGTCGGCGTTGAAGCCAGTCTTGTCACCAAAAGGCATGCCGAACTCAAAGAGGAAGGTCTTGTGCTCGCCCTCGAAGCCCTTGTAGGCGACGGTGCCAGGGCGGGAGAAGCCGCAGCTGGCCTCGGTGCACTCCTTGTCGGACATGATGATGACCTCAGAGTTGGAAGGAATGGTGCAGTCCTTCAGGACCTGGGGCGAACCAGCACCGGTGGTGCCGTCGGCAGAAGCGTAGGAGAGCGAGTTGCCGAACTGGTAGTCGAAGACACCAGAGCCAGTACCACCGAAGTGGTTGAGGAAGGTTACGCCCTGGGCAGTGCCATTGACAGAGTTGTAGTAAGCTTGACGGACCCAGTCGCCAGTGACATCAGGCGAGAAGGGAGAGATCTTGGTTGCACCAGAGCTGGAGGACGCGGCTGGGGCATTGTTCTGGTTGCTGACAGGAGCAGGTGCGGCAGGGGCAGCGTCAGAGCCTGACGAGCCAGAGTAGGTGTTAACCCAGCTCTGCATCTTGCCGTCAATCATTGCGTGGACAATGTCACCGAGCGCAGCCTCGGGCTCAGCCTCGCGCTTCTCGTGAGCGTGGGCATGAGCATGAGCGTGAGCATGGTTGTGACGGCGCTCAGTGGGAGAGGCGCGCTTGCTCTTGGTGGAGGAGGAGGAGCCAGTGGTGTAGAAGGCGAACTGCTTGAGTTGCAGAGGGCCGCGGAAGTGCATCGAGACGTCCTCGTTCAGAGGGGCAAGAGAGCCAGAGTATGAGGTGGCGGCACTGCCACAAGGCTTCGCGTCCATGGAGGTAACCTTGTTGTATGAGCCAGACGAACCAAAGTTGTTGTAGGTGATGGCCTTGACAGCAGCGCAGTAGGCGTTGCCGCCCTCCCAGGTGACGCCGGAGGAGCAGCCCTGGTCGGCGGAGGCGATGCCGGCGGCCAGCGCGGCGGAAGCGATGATGGCGCTCTTCATTGTGAGTGTTGTGTGGAGGTGGTATGTGGGATTTGGTGGGATATCTCGGGGGGGTGGAGGGTGGAAGGGGTGGAGTGGGGGTGGTGAGGTGTAGGTGAGAAGAGCGATGGCGGTAAAGAGTGACTTTGGGTTAAACCAAGAGAGCGACAATGGCCTGCGGAATGCGCGCGAGACGTGGGAAGGGGAGGGAGAAGGAGAGAAAGAGCGGAGGGAGGCAGACTTGAAGGAGGCAGGGCGGTGGTATTCCCCTAACACTGCGACCCCCCTGCCCAGCGCGGCCAATCAGCCGCAGATTGGGTCGACGCTCAATTTCCTTCGCGATCGACTAGCGCAGGAACCGTCGCCCAGTACCTTTTCCTCCCTTCCGCCCTCTACGCAGCTCGTCAGAAGTCTATTGTCACACTGCAACTCGCGCTGTCTGCACTTTGCTTTTGTTAAAATTGCCCATGGCCGGCTTTGTTCTACTCTATACGCTCCCGCCCACGCCGCCCAGCTGCTCCTCAGCGGCGGTGAGCGTCTACGAGCAGGCTCACGTACCCCCCGTCGCCGCCTGCGCACGCGACTGGCTCGCTCACGTCGCCGACAATCACCCTGCAGGCCTGGTCCAAGAAGCCCCAAGGCCCAGACGCGAGACGCCAATTCGCCCACGTCGTCGCCGCCTGCGAAAGTCTCAGCAGCCGCCGTCGCCAGCAGATGCAGCTTCCAGCCAATGGCGGCAGCCGCACCCAGTTTAAGCCTATTTTCTTTTGTTCATCGCGCGCTGACAAGTGACAGCCCTTTCGTCCTTGATTGCGATCCAAGTGACTTGCTGTATGTACCTCCAAGCACTACCGTCTGTGCCGGCAGGCTCGCTCTCGTCTCATCTAACTCTCCGGCCTGGGGACGCGCGGTGCCTGGGGGCGCGATACCCAGATCCACCCTTTGGTCCCCGCTGTCACGGCGATTATCATTTCCCCGTTATCCTCACTGCCAGATGCCTTCGCGCGCCACCGAAACGCTTCAAGACGCTTCTTTTCCAGCCGCACCGCCTCTCGCTACCGCGTCCGCACTCGCGGCGCCCTGACCCTGGACCCTCAGATCTGCCCGCGTGTAATCATATCTGTCTTTCGCTATCTGCGCGTGGCCTTCCCAGCTTCTGCACTCGGCCTGACTAGCTGCTGGCTGACACATGCCCTGTCTCATACGCGACCTCTCCCTCCACTCGCTTGCATGCCTCGCCCTGTCCTTCTCTCATACACCCTGCCTGGCCAGCTCGTGCTCTAGTTCTTCTTGCCTTCGGCTGCCTTTGCTGCTTCTAGATTCCTCTTCGCCGCCGCGTACTTTTCCTCGGGAATCGTCAGGCAGTTGATCCCGAGATAGCCGCAGATGCTCGAAATGACCAGATAAGCCCACCGCGCGTACACAATCGCCGCAAACACAAAGTAGCCGTAGAGAAAGTACAGCTCGCCCTGTGCATCCAGCAGCTGCGGAAGTCCCATTACCGGCAACTGCACCAACACGGCACCCACTACAAGTGGCGTCATCAGCACGGTCCAGTACGGATACGGCTGCTTCGTCAGATGCGCTAGGATCACCTTTGTCGTCAGTCGTCCAAACACGAAACTCTGCGTCAGGCAGAACAGCATGAGGTGATTGTCTCGGAGTGCGATGCTGTATGGGCTGCCCAACCAAGCAGCGCACGCCGCGCTATACACCACCATCGGCGTCCACTCCAGAAATACTGGCAGCACAGGCAAACCCTGCTTCCTCCTTGCTTCAGCCACGTTGAAAACACAGCTTGGCAGGTGGCCTGTGAAGAAGGAGCCTAGCACAATGTACGCCCAGATGTCTCTGACCGTATAGTGCGAGTACTGCTCCAGCACTGCTGGCAGCGAGAACATCTCGACAAATGGCGTAGACCAGATTTGCGGGCCGTAGTAGCCGCTGAGCAGCATGATGCTACACGCGAGAATCAGACCCTCGGTAGGCCCGTTGAAGTAGCCGAGATACAATGTATGAGTATGATACGTCTCCCAGGTCGAGAAGAACATGGGCAAGCAGGGCACCATGGCCGTCAATGCCCCAATGGGTGTGGGACCAAATCCCATGGCGGCGGTTTCTAGCAGCGATCCCAGCGTGCAATTCAACGAGTCAATGCCGTGGCTGTGCGAGAAGCGCAATATTAGTATGTGCAGGCAGGACTTGGACAGTGATTGACGTACTCAAACAGCTCGCCCAGAGGACTCGAGGTACCTGTGCGGCGGGCTTGCTTGCCATCGACATTGTCCATCGTGCTGTACATCCATAGCCCAAATGCGAAGCTATAGTACACCCAAGAGGGTGCCTGTGTGTGACCGTGAGTATGTCTCGTTTTCCCAGGCATTGTAAGCCGCGACTCACTGGTCCGACCAAGTCGGGTATGATATATGCCTCCAGCCCAATGTTGACGAGGATGAAGAAGAATCCGAGGAGGGTGACGAGGTTCGGCGCGAGCCATAGAGGGAGCAGTTCGACAAAGCCATTCCACTAGCGAGCAGCAGTCAGTGACAATCCAGGACGCGAAGATGGAATTGAGGGAGGGTCGAAAACGTACGTAGTGTCTCAGGATGTAGTAACTGACTGGGCTCTTGTCGACGCTGGAGTACTTGTAGCTCTTCAGATGCACGAGCGCATCTTCAGAAACGCATTCGGCCTTGGCCTTGCCTACGTGATCCCACGTCAGTTTCAAATCGTGCTTTGTCGTTCTGATTTTCTCTTCAATCGATCGCCGAAGCTGTGAGGGAGGCCGGGTGTCCTCGTCGTCGAGCGACAGAGGATCACGCTCGAACCGCGGCAGCGACATGGGGACCCGCTTGCTTTCTTCCGCGACACAATGTAGATTTCCGACGGACAACAGGCCGCTCGATCGTGACCGCTTTCACCAACTTTTTTTTTATGCAAAGGAACGGTAGAAGGAAAACCTTACGTACTATTGTTGCGTTTTGCAGATGCCATTTTGGCCGCGCCTGCTCCGGAGTCGATGCGGCTTGAGCGCGAGAGGGGAAACGACGGTCGTACTATGAGCTCGGTCAGCCCTGAATGACGAGTGTTTGCTAGACTAGCAATGCATCTCTTGCGAAGAATGACTAGGCACGCCTGCAGTTTCAAGGGATTGATTTTCAGGTACACCGACAATCAGAGTTTCCCTCTACGCTGTTCTTGAAGTCGCAGTAGAGCTCGGCGCCTCGGTTGGGAACGAATTGGACTTTTCCCACACCGCACGTTGTCGCCTTTGCGGTGCTGGCAGCTAACGCCGACTGCGCCGGGCCACACCACTCAACACCCGCATTGCAATGTCAATAGATACTGTAATGAGGATAATTCAAAGTATTGATGGAGACCGCATGTCGTGGTACGATGCTCGACTGTCGACGGTGGCATGATGCATCATGCCATGAATCAACGTGGTCCGCTCGTGAGGGGTAATCCACAGTTATGCGATGGCCGTTCGGCGTGGGTCGTGCCTACTCACGCCATGGTACGCGACGCAACATTTTACCAGTAGCACTTGAATAGAACGAGCTCATGGCTGGCCAAGTTCCGACGTGGGCTGTCGCTTCAAGTACAGAGAAGATCATAGATGGACAAAAGTCAGGAGCCCTGAGGGTCGTGGGAGGTATCTCATTCATGGCAAATGTGCGCTCATGAGGAGCAACAAAAGAAAACCTAGCAGAGCATAACCTAGGGACGCCTTCGAACATGCAGAAGCCACCGCCCTGCTTGCTCTTGCATCCTCCCCTAAATGCGAATCGCAATGAATTCGAATCCGTCGTTCGTCAGTCGTGTAGTCGCAATGCTTGCAACATCGCCGGTGGATGCCAAAGCCAAGCAACAAAAAGCACTTTTCCCACTTGCTATACAGCTCGTAATCCACATGCTGCACCTAGGTCGCAGGCTCCTCAAACCACTTCAAATTACTGCTCCAATGCAAACGCCGTCCCAGCGGAAGACGTTTATCGGGTAGACATGGCCTTGGTGACCATGCGCTTCAGAGCAAGCTCCTTCTTCTTCAGGTCCTCGGCACCGGAGTCGTCAATCTCGAGTTGGGCCATGGCCTCGCTGAGAGCACCCTCGATCTTCTCCTTTTGTCCGCGCTTGAAGCGCATGCTGGTGCCGGGGTCGCTGATAAGCTCCTCCACACGGCCAATGTAGCTCTCGAGCGCTTGTCTTGCCTCGAACTTCTTGCTGAAAGCCTCGTCCTTGGACTTGAACTTGTCGGCGTCGGTGATCATCTGCTCAATCTCAGCGGACGATAGCTTGCCTACTGCGTTAGAGATGGTGATGTTTGCAGTGCGACCCGAAGTCTTCTCGGACGCAGTGACCTTAAGAATACCGTTGACGTCGACTTCGAAGATACACTCGAGGACGGCCTCACCAGCGCGCATGGGAGGAATGGGAGCGAGAGTGAATTCACCGAGGGATGTGTTGTCCTCGCAATTGACACGCTCACCCTGGTAGACGGGGAACTGCACGGTTTGCTGGTTGTCAGCGACAGTTGTGAAGGTACGCTTCTTGATGGCTAAAAGGACTGGTTAGCGCATTTTCTGCCGACTACAGTAAGATACACTTACTAGGGACCGTCTGGCCACGAGGAACAACGGGGGCAAAGATGTTGCCCTCCATGGCAACACCGAGGGACAAGGGGCAGACATCCAGAAGAAGCAGGTCAGCGGTCTCTTCAGAGGTGGCCTTGCCAGAGAGAATGCCAGCCTGCACAGCGGCACCGTAGGCAACAGCCTCATCGGGGTTGATGCTCTTCTCGAGCTTCTTGCCGTTGAAGAAGTCGGTCAGGAGCTTCTGGATCTTGGGGATACGGGTAGAGCCACCGACGAGGACAATTTCGTCGACCTTGCTCTTCTCCATGCCAGAGTCCTTAAGGACCTGCTCGACAGGCTGGAGGGTACCAGAGAAAGCCTTGGCGTTCAGATCCTCGAAACGAGCACGGGTGACGTTGATGCTGAAGTCATCACCGTCAAATAGCGAGTCGATCTCAATAGTAGTCTGGGTACCGTTGGACAGAGTACGCTTGGCACGCTCGCAAGCAGTGCGAAGACGACGGAGAGCACGAGGGTCACCGGAGATATCCTTCTTTGTCTTCCTTTGGAAGTCCTTCTTGCAGAAGTCCAAGAGGTTGGTGTCAAAGTCCTGACCACCCAAATGGGTGTCACCAGCGGTGGCCTTGACAGTGAAGACACCACCCTGGATGTGTAGAAGGGAGACATCGAAAGTTCCACCACCCAAGTCGTAGATGAGGACGTTGCGCTCCTTCTCAGTCTTACCAGAGCCAAGACCGTAGGCAATGGCGGCGGCAGTGGGCTCGTTGATGATACGGAGGACATTCAGGCCAGCGATGGCACCGGCGTCCTTAGTGGCTTGACGCTGGTTGTCGTTGAAGTAAGCAGGGACGGTGATGACAGCCTTGGCAACCTTCTTGCCCAGCTTGATCTCAGCAACCTCCTTCATCTATTCGAGCCGTCAGCGAGAGACTTGAGTCCTCTTTCGATCCGCCGAAGCATACCTTGGTGAGAACCATAGAAGAGATCTCCTGAGGGGAGAAGGTCTTGGTCTCGCCCATGTACTCGACCTGGACGTGGGGGTTGCCGCCGAGGTCGACAACCTTGAAAGGCCATGAAGCAATGTCCTTCTTCACGGTAGGGTCATCAAAACGACGACCAATGAGACGCCTTTGACACTCCAGTCAGTCATCGTTCTGATGTTATCCACCATTTTTTGTTTTGGCACAGTTTGACATGTATGGTGAAATATGTTTAGCGGGCAGTTTCGGAACTCACTTGACATCGAAGACGGTGTTGGCGGGGTTCATGGCAGCCTAGAGAACAGTCAGACATTTGTGCCAGCTTTGTGAGCCGATTGCAAAGGTATACATACCTGGTTCTTGGCCGCCTCACCGATCAAGCGCTCCTCGCTAGTGAACGAGACGAAGGAGGGAGTGGTGAACGAACCCTGCTCATTGGCAACTGACATGACTGTGAGCTACCACTCTATGCGCTGTCAGAATGCTAAGCAGGGCACTTACTGATTTCGACCTGGTTGCCAGCGTAGTTGGCAACGCCTATGTACTCATGTCAGTACTGGAACCAGCTTGTCTGCGTCTTACAATTCCCTCAAAAAGTTCGACAGCCTCTGCGGCAGCTGAAGCGTAGTGAAGTTGTATGGTGACTTACACGAATAGGTCGTGCCCAGGTCGATACCAATAGCGCCCTCGTAAACTTCGTCAGACATGGTTGCGGAGTGTGTAGGATGGTGGAGGAGGGAGGTGAGAAGATAGATAGCGAAAGAAAAGGCGGAGTTAGTTTTCTGCTCTTCCCACTAGAAATTCTGTGCCTCTAATCCGAGCTATTCCATTTTGGGAACTCCATTGAAACGAACTTCGCCCATCACCCCTCCACCTCTGTCCATGTCGTGGTTAGATTCGTGCGTTCAGTGCAGCCAGTCGATCCTCTTGAAAGCACCTCGCAAGTAAGCGGGTCTCTGCTTTTTATTTGGAGAGAATTAGATTGCAAGTGCCTCTGTACTGTTTGTCTGTTCGTCGCCACCATCATTCTGCCACGTACGCTGCTTTCAGCACTATTGGCCAGCCATCTGAGACGAAAGGTCTTTCTACTACCAGCAAGACAAAGAATACTTGGCTCCAGCGGCTGCCGTGGTTCGCAAGAATTGGGCTACGTTGCATGCGAAACGAGCCATGACCATATGACGTTTCAGAAGTGAATTGCAACGAGTAAAGGGTATCTAGGTAGCTAGCAGTGTGTACAATGTGCATCAGAATCGTCATCAGAACCAGACCCATAGTCAATCACTGCCGCCCACCACTCACATAATTCTGAAAGGCTTCAAGTTCGAAGACGCCGAGCTCATCCTCAGGCAAGACCTTTCCGACGAAGTCCTTCTCCTTCCCCTCGTACTCCCAACGTGCTTGTCCAGGCTCAGCATTGGAACCGTGATCCTTGTACCCTTTAAGGGCAACAGGCCGATAATCGACAAATTTGTTCTTATGATCCAAGCCGCCGGTCTTGATTCTGGATCTGACAGCAACATGGATATGCTCGTGGGTGTTCTTCAGAGGATCATCCTTGTTCTTGATGTCTGTCTTTCGGTCAACACTATGATATCTACCTGGTGCTCTCCAGCGTGTCCCCAGGAAAAGATATGCGATGTTCTTGGCTGTGTCGTCGATCTTCGCAGTGGCCCACTTGTAGGCGTTCTTGGGTAGCTTCTGCTGCTGTAGATACTGCTCGTGCTTCTTAACCTCTCGCCCAAGGTATTCAGGATAGAAGTCGATGAATGGCGAGAGTTGACTCATCATCCAAGCTAGAGTGATGTTGGCCAACCCAAAATCATCGTGACCACCGCCGACGTCGGAATGCACACCTGGAAACCACGTCTGCTTCAGGTTTGTTGTATTACCCTCCTCCTTGTCCCACAGAGTAGGACGATAAGCAGAACGGTGCTCGTCCAGCGCAAGGGCTTGGAACGCGTTGAGCATTACGTTCGAAAGCTTTACATCATAGAATCGATAAAACCGAAGATGATACGGTAGACCTAGCCGCTGAAGTATGGGGTTGACAGGAATGCCAAGTGCGCCAACTGTGTCCCACACGCCAATGCCATTGATTGTGACATTCTCAGTCTGCGTGTACCCAAGTCTGATGAGCTCAGCGCGATAGGCAGCTAGGTAGCTCTTGCCATCTGTGCCTGGCAAGGTCATCTTGAACGAGGGGTTGTGTTGAGCGAGCAACGAGGCATAATCTTTCGTTCCCGTACTTTCCCAATCAAGAAAGACATTGACGAGATGGTCCAACCCTTCTCGTGTCAATAGACCAAAGTCTGAGATCAGCCCTGCAACGGATCGTGCGGTATAGGCACCGCGTGAGAACCCAATCAGGTAAATTTCATCTCCAGGTATGTAGTTCGTGGCAATGAAAGAGTAGGCCTCCCGAATATCAAGTGATAGGCCAGCTCCAATGGCACCACCGACTAGGCGCTGGATGATGTTGCCTTCGCTTCCAATGCCTGGCTGATAGAAAATGATTTGCGGTCTGTCATTTCCATCGAGCGGCTTGATAGCGCGGGATATGCGGGTAACGTTAGTTGCATTCTGCTTGGTGCCTCGATACAACCAGGACACAAATGTGCCGCTGAACAACCCTGAGATACTGTTCTGCCAAGTACCATCGCAGCAAACGATGATCTTCTTTGGCCGAGCGAGGTTTCTAGGTGTCGACGGTTGATTGGGTCCTGGGATTGACATGCTGTGTAGCCTTTGACGGTCGCGGCTTATGCTCAATGCTGCGACTCTTGACTCTTGGATCTTGGGTGCGCTGGAAATTGCAACGTGAGCCGGGGTATGACGACCTCTATTAAGCCGCTGGCGTAAGTT
Source organism: Taxillus chinensis (assembly GCA_023512835.1). NCBI lineage: Eukaryota > Viridiplantae > Streptophyta > Magnoliopsida > Santalales > Loranthaceae > Taxillus > Taxillus chinensis. Next base: position 21,940 of record JAKCVP010000404.1, on the reverse strand, counting down.
ATTGTATGTGCTTCAAAGACCAAATTCCGATAGGCTCCATATACGGCCAGTCCATCGCACGACGTATGCAGGAGAGTAGGGGTTTGCGTCGCTGTATTATTATTGACAGCCAACATGTCCCAACTTGGCTGATCGATCTCCTTTTGATCAGACATTATAGGCGCCACGTGCGTATGGGTTGCAAACGTTGGCATATTAGCTTGGCACTTGTCTTTAGCGTCGCCCAGATGCAGGTGGGATCTACTCCGTGTCGAACTTGCACGAGTCGCGAGACAGATTAAAGACATTCGAGCAGAACGTCCACCTGATCGGAACTTGTTCAAGGTCTTGTTTTTGTGGTCTTTTATGGTTTCAGGTCGCATCTTGTCTGACACACTTGTGACTGTGCAAGTGGCGCTGGGACGGACCGACGCTGATCTGTACCGAGACACAGCACCACATGATGCATAGTAGTGCTGAGGGGTATACAGCTCGCTTTGTATTGCCTCATGCCGTAGGTCCTCATCTTGAAGTCTTCTGCTTCTTTGCAGCTGGCTGACCTTCCATCGTTGTGGCCTGCTGATAACGTGCCATCAGATTTTGCACCAGAGTAAGCGCCTCATGTAACAGTCTCTTCTCTCCCAGGCGGACTAGCACGGCTGTTCTGGCCCGCCCTTGAAGACCTTTCCTCAGGCATTCCTCATCCTGATCGGCTGTGGTCTGATATTGCGCCAGTCGTTTGGACAATGCCGTTGTCATGACTTGAACAAAGCCCGATTTCACCCGTCGTACATCGGCCTTGGACGCGCCATCGATTGCGATGCCCATGGCTGAAGCAACGAAGATGTTTGTCTGAGTTTCAAGGTCCTCATCGAACGTGGTAAAGATTGCGCTGCTTCTATTGATACCGTCCTCGTCAGGGAAGCCAGTGTCGCGTTCCAAGACAAAGCTGTCTTCGAGCGCATCTTCGTCCACGTCAGCTTTAGGGACTGACTTGTACTGCTCTTGAAGAGCGGTCTTGATGACATCCCAGGATATCTCAACGACATCGTAGCGACTGTGTTTTTCCGACGTGTAGCCATAGCGTCGCAGCAACTCACAATTGGGCAGTGGCCCATAGAAGTTCAGGACTTCTTCTCCAGCTTCAATAGGCCGTATAGAGATCATTGAGAGCTGTTCTTCATCGTGATTTAAGTGCGCCTAGGACTGTAAGAAATGGTATAATCGCCTTTGGATGTTGGCATTGCTTACGTTGAATTCAGCATCTGCGTTCAGCATGTCAGCCATAGGCACCATGCCCATAGCCATGAGACCCTCTTTGTCTTGCATCCAGCCGTCTTCACCGTCGCTCTCATCCTCCTCTTCCTTCTCTAACTCGAAGGAGTAGGACATTATGATGCTACCCATCCGATGTGCCAGCTGAACTACCTCGGCGTCGCTCATCTGCGCACAATCGGGCGGATAGAAGTCTGCAGCGTGGTCTCGTAGGACGGGCACAATCATCTCTCGAAACATGTCATCTGCCTCTTGCTTGCCAACCTTGGCCTTGATCGCGCTTGCCTGAAGATCATCCAGCTCGTCTTGCGTCCAGAACATCAATGTATCGAAAGTATCGGGTAGCACTGCAAAGTAGCTTGACCATCTTGACTGTGAACCCTTCAGGAACTCGTAGATCATGACGAGGATCATGTCAATCCATGGATCAGGAACCTTGATAGCATCGTCGTCCTCTACGTCTGTTGCAAGCGTAGTGAAGATGTGTGGCAATTTCTTCGAGACTTCCGAATTTTCGACACAGAGAACACATGATCGGGGTATGGAGAAGAGCTCTGTACCTTCAGCAATCCGGCGCTTGGCTATGATGCCTCTTCCAGCACCTCGCGACCGGAGATCTGTGAGCTCCAGGTCCTCGTGGAATGCGGTCCCAGGCTGCTTCTGAAACCACTCCAGGAATAAGCTCGAGGCGGATTCAAATTCACTCATCACAGGCGCTATTTTGGCGTCGTTACCGAAGCCGATATGAATTGATAGAACGTCTTTCACTTAGTGATTGAACAGCCTTGAGAGTCTGGAAAATTATGTAAGCGTTGTCATCACTCAGGCGTTTCGGTGATATCCGCATGTGTGAGTACCCCAGCGCTCCTGCCAATGCTGGCACGAAGCCACTCATCGTATATACCTAGGCAGCAGCGTATGAAGACACAATCTTCCATCTGGAACAGACGTCTGAACCTCACAGCGAACGGAACCTCCAGTCTAGGCAGGAATGCCCACCTGCACATGTGTCTTTGACAATCCTTACCATTAGATCTGGCCTCATCGGTAAGTTTGCAAGATGCTCGATGAGGACTGGACCTTCAAATTACCGGGATCAACAAGCTCGTCGAGTATGCCCGTTGTCGAAGCAGACTGGCCCTGATCTGGAGGTCTATCTCAATGTCGCGAGAACTGATGGCTCTGAGCATCACTGGCAGCCCGCCATGCAAGCACGCTGTGGCCCTGTCCCGACTGCATCTGGCAATTCTTGGAGAAAGCATGCGGCTGACAATGGCGCTAGGGGCTACCGTTCTCACTCTGACAGCTGGGCAACGTCACCGATTCCCAACCTTCGAAGCCGAGGCATTGCCCATTTCGTCTGACTGAACCGGGTACACAATTAATCGAGGTCCTCGGCGTTCTTGGGCCAAGCAGGCAGCACTCATGGACGCTGCAAGACTTTCTTGACTGAGGTCAATGGCTTCAAAGTCACAATCGCTCTCCTGAATACTATTACTACCTTTGCCGCTGCCTGGCTTGTCAAATCATACTTTGGATCCGGCTCTGAAGCACAGGTGCTGTCCGTCGTCGAAACCATACATCATGCCTCTCAGCTTTCGTGACGTCGCTGTCGGCATCATTCTGGTGTCTGTCATTGAAGGCTATGGTATTTTGCATTTCGCACCTCAACTGGGGCCTACTGGAGGCCTTGGACGGCTAGGACTGCGACTTTTCCTTCTCAACTTCTCACTTGCTGTCATCTACAAGGTCTTCATCTATCCGTTCTTCATATCGCCTCTGCGACGAATTCCTGGCCCGACCAACGGCAATCCACTATGGGGACACGGCATGGTCGCTCGTTTCAGTAAGCCGCGTGGGGAAGCCTTGAGAAAGTGGATGGAAGAAGTTCCGAACGACGGTCTCCTGCATTTTAGGGACTTGTTCAACACCGATGTCGTCGTGCCCACCTCGCACGAAATGCTCAAGACAATCTTATCAGATCACACCTATGACTATGAGAAGGTCCCCAAGATTGTGAACCTCCTCCGGAAGATCATTGGTGATGGCCTGATATTGGTAGAGGGAAACGTACACAAATTCCAACGGAAGCACCTACTACCCTCGTTCCAAGTTAAAGTTATCCGAGACCTGTACCCAGTCTTTTGGCAAAAAGCTTGCGAAATGACTGAACGACTGGAGGAGGATGCACAAAAACCAGAGGTAGAGTTTGGCGAATGGTGCACCCGCGTAACCTTGGACATCATTGGCATCGCAGGATTTGGTCGTGACTTCAAGTCAGTGCAGAACCCAGATGACGAGTTTGCAGCCTCCTACAACTTACTGCTCGAGCCTGATGCCTCCAAAGCCCTCTTTTTCGTGCTCAACTTCATCTTTCCCCAGTGGCTCGTCCAAGCAATCCCATTCTGGGACGTGCCTAAGTTCTTCCACAAGATATCAGACAGCTTGCATTCATTTGCAGCAAACATGGCCAGCGAACGGCGCAAGGAGCTCAACGATCCGAAGGTCAGTGAGGCAGACAAGGAGCTCCGCAACGATATTCTCTCTTTGCTCGTCAAGTCCAACGACTTCACCGACGATGAGCTCGCGCATCAAGTGCTCACTATGATGGCTGCTGGCCATGAGACGACGTCGTCAACCCTCGCATGGTGCATGTACCTCCTTTCCAAGCATCCCGAAGTACAGAAGAAGGTGCGCGAAGAAGTCCGTGCCAACCTGCCCTCGCCAAGTGAACTTGGTACGACCAACATCAACGCCGCCGAGATCGACGCTCTGCCATGGTTGAACGCTGTATGCAATGAGACGACGAGTAAGCAGATATCACCACCTCCCAGCTCGGTGATGTGCGATAAGACTGATTACGACATCTAGGACTCTACCCTACAGTACCACTCACAACTCGCCAGAATATCCGGCCAACGAGGCTAGGCAACTACATTCTTCCAACCGGCACGACCATCTACATGTCCCCGTGGGCCATCAATCGCTCCACTGAATTCTGGGGCAAGGATGCTCTGGAGTTCAAGCCGGAGCGGTGGATCAATGAGGACGGAAAGCCAAACAACACCGGAGGAGCGACGTCAAACTTCTCAACTATGACGTTCTTGCATGGTCCACGAAGCTGTATTGGTCAAGGGTACGCGACTGCAACTGGCAGATTCAATGACGACGAGACTAACATGATTAACAGATTCGCGCGATCTGAGCTGAAATGCCTTCTCGCAGCAACCATAGGCCGTTTCGACTGTTCATTGACGCGCAGCGATGACACGTATTTCCCAGCCGGTTTGGTTACGACCAAGGCCGCGAATGGCATGTGGTTGAAGCTCACGGACGTTCCAGGGTGGTAAGGAGAAGGAGCTGTAGGTAGTACAGTCTTTGAGTTCCAAGCTCTGTTTAGACTTCAGCAAGATACCCTTTTGAATCAATGATCAGACTTTGAGAGTCGGCCTTGTGCCACAGACCGCTGGACGAATAAGGATACCGATGGTCTTCAATATAATGTGTGAAGGTTTCGAGCTTATGCGAGCATCCATGAACATTATTTTGATGAGGCAGTCAGTATAACTTGACTTATCCCCAGACATCCTCCAGCCACTTCCGGCCTCTCTTCCTCTCCTCACACCACGAGCGCGCTTCCTTCTCCGTCCATCCCTTCTGCTGCACCAGCACCCCCTCAACAGCCTCAGCCACCCCGCGAGCCATGGCGCTCATCCCACACAGAAACATGCTAGCCTTGTCCTCAACCAGCATCTGCGCCACTTCAGCAGCATATTCCCGCACCCTATCCTGCACGTACCGTTTCTCCGCCGGCGCATCTGGCCGTGAGTACGCCGTGATGATCTGACATGTGGGCTCAGCAGCGCCGTCGTTGAGAAGTCGCTGCATGGATGTGAGTTCCTCGGCGTACAGGTGATCTTCATCCGCACGTCGACAGCCGTAGAATAGAATCATCTTGCCTACTGGTCTACCTAGTTGCTTTAGACGCGCGCGTTCCTGGAGAAAGGCGCGGAACGGTGCTATGCCTGTGCCGGATGCGATGAGGAGTAGCGGTGCGGATGCTAGCGTTGGCAGCTTGAAGCGGGTTCGATGGACTTGGGCTAGGAGCATAGGCTGACGATTGTAGTATGTAAGGTCATGAGGATGCAGCAGACCTTGTGCCGAGCACTGACGGTCGAGTAAGTAATTAGTCGCCAGGCCGAAGACGCGCTCGTTGGATTCGGGGAGCATTGTAGCGTCCACTACTGCCGTGATTGAGAGGGTGCGAGGCGTGACGAGCGACGACGATGAGATCGAGTAGCGTCGAGGCTTCATCGCATCTAGTGTCTCCAGGACGAGTGTCAGTGGCAGCCGTGTCCACGTCGTTGAAGGCGTGCTCGCTAATTCGAGGATACGGCCCAGATGTGCTGCATGTCTTCGTCTGAAGGAAGCATATTCTTCCTTGGATTTGGCCAGCGCCATCAGAAATGCTTCACTCTCACTGGAAGGGGCGAACAGTGCAAGATTGCCGAGTGCCTCGCGCGACACTGGTGCCGTGATTGCCAGTTGATGCCTGAAAAGTGAGCGGATCGTTGTGGCAGCTGGCTTGCTGCTAATTTGGCCTTTGCTCAACGGATTCAAATAAACGGGCATGTCTGCCTTGTGCTCGAGCCCGAGCAGTCGGATGAGGACGTCTACCTCATTTTCTGGATTCGTCGGCCAGATTGCAAGGTGGTCACCTGTCTTGTAAACAACTTGGGGCGTTCTCGTCAAATCAAGCTCCATGTGTATGCAATTGCGGCCCGCTCTGTCACTGAAAAGCTCGCGGGATGCTTGGACCGGTATGAATTGAGCGCTCGTCGTGCCTTGTGTCTTTGGCTGACTAGTCTGCAGCGAATTTACCAAATTTTCCGAGACGGCAGCGGTGGCGTCCCAGCAGAGTTCAATGGAAGGCGTATACACAGCCTCCTTGGTCTGGTGACCGAGATCATGCTCAAAGAGGTGAATCAAGTCGTCCTTCCAGGTGATGAAATCTTCCTCAGTCGAGCCGCTGGCGTCGTCCGCAAGGCGAAGAGGGAAGAGCCGATTGGCACCGCGCTGATGTAGCATCTCATCACTGATCTTGGCGACCTGATTGAAATACTTGTAGCTGCTGTTTCCAAGGCCGAAAACGCAGTAGCGGACATCGAGAAGACCTGCTTCTGTTGCGCGGACCCATTTCCAGAAGCCACCGGCGTTGTCCGACGGGTCGCCCTCGCCAAACGTGGACAACAGAAAGATTGCAATCTTTTCTTTCGGCAAAGCCCGGATTGAGTCGGGGTCGTAATCAGACAAGTCGGCTGTCCAGGCGCTCACGCCCTCCAGCTTCGCCTCCAGGTCATGAGCCAGACGTTTTGCGAAACCTTCCGCCGTGCCGGATTGCGAGCCCCAAAAGATGACGACCTGCTTGCTCTTTTTGATTGTGGTCAGTCTCTGTCAATACAAGGTCTGGACTGTGACTTACCAATTCCTCAAGACGCTGCGCAATGTTCCTTGAGCGAGCCTTGCTTTGCGTAGAGCTACCTTGGCTAAGCTGTGGCTTCTCGAAGAACAAGTGATAATACGGATCTTGTTTGAGCCAAAGGCGCCCTTTGCTCAAATAGGCGACTGCAATGACAAGGAAGACAATGAGCGTTATGGAGTCTGCCAAAGTGGGACTCTGCAGCGGCGTCAGCAGAGCATTCAAGCTCTTATCATCCAAGGCTAGATTCATTGCACGTCGAGTTGATAAGGTCCAGTATCTAGTGCACGCTGTATATACTGACAAGGTGCAACAAGTACCTTTTGAAGACCGTCAAGGTCTCGATTGATGCTCCAAATCTAGGGTCGGAACAATCTACCTCGAGTGATGAATGTAGCGATGCGACGTTGACGGTGGCTGCTGTTGAAAGGCTAATTAAGGTACATCCAGTACCTGTCACGCCTGTGTAGCCCGCGGAACAAATTACTGTTTACAGAGACGCCATCCGTTGCGCGTGCCACATCGGGCCGCAGTGGGAATGCACTGACAGCTACCGTGGTCGCATGGATGAGAGAGATCGAATCCTAAATTAACGATCAGCGGGGTAAATAGGTATGGATACCGACGGGAGTCATCTTCATCCGAAGGCGGTGGTCACACGAGATTTGTCTCATTACTGTCTGAAGAGGCCCCATATAATATCAGATGACTGTCTCTGGAGTGTCTTCCGCTGACCGCCGCCAGATCTTCACAGGCATCGGACCCAATAGCAAGTTGAAAGTCTCTAGCCGCTCAATGTCCCAGCCCTTGTAAGGAAGCGCAAAGTCGTAGCGATGCAACATGCTGGCTAGGACCACAGTCTGCTCAAGGTAGCTAATATTCCTGCCAATGCAGCCGCGCGAACCAGCGGAGAAAGAAATGAAGAACGGCTGCAATTCTTTGCCCTTCTCGCCAAGCCACCTCTCTGGAATGTATTGATCTGCCTTCTCGTACAACGACTCGAGGCGATGCGCCACCATCGCCGGCATGCTCACGCTAACGTTTCCAGCGATGTACTCGCCTGCGATAGGCATGCCCTCTGGAGGGGTTTCGCGAGGAAGTCCATGGCATGTTGGCGGCCATAGGCGAAGAGCCTCGTCGATGCACGCTCGAAGATATGGCAGGTGCTTCACCTTGTCATAAGGGGCAACCTCGTCCTCTGGATCCAGGGCCAGCTCCACTTCTTGCTGTACTTTCGCAAGGCATTCAGGGTGCTGCAGCAGTAGACAGAGGGTGTTGGCCATGGCAATCGCCGTGGTGGCACTTCCTGCGTTCATCATGATGCTGACCTCGGCTACAATCTCTCCCCAGTCCAGGTTATTGGGATTTCCATTAGCATCTTCCATAAGGGCTTGGAAGAAGTCGTCGAGCTTCTCGCCGGCGTTGTACCTGTCCAGACGTTTGGCGGCTCGTTCAAGTACAATGCCGTCCCAGTTGTAGGCATGCTCGCTCATGCGCCGATAGAAAGGAATAAGGTTGGACAATTGATTGATGATGGGATACCAAGTGTAAGACCAGACAAGAAGCGCCTGTTTACGGGCGTTGTTGTACAGAGAATCACGGTAATTGGTCTCCCACGTGTAGCCATCTCCTCGGCGGGCAGTGACTCTGTCATGACCGTTATCAAGGAAGCCCAGCTTCTCTGAAAGACCAATATCGGCAATGGCATCAAGAGTGAAGAAGTTGGTCCAAGCGCGGTAATCGACTGTCAAGTCAGCCTCGTCAGGCGCGTGTGCCTCCTTCGACAGGGGTTGTGTGCATCTTTTGTCGAATTGTGCAATCATTTTTTGGCATTTGTCAGCAACCTTGAACTCCCAGCCCTCTAGGTTGCGTAATGCGTAAGCCGCGGAGAGGACCTTGCGCTTGCGTGCATGGTCCTGGCGATCGATTACGTCTGCCAGATGATAATGAGAACCTGCAGTGACGATGTACTGACCATCTTTGGTGCAGGGGGTATTGTGCCCATAGATATCCTTGATGGCTCGTGGATCGCTGAAAGAGAGAGAGTTGGGCCCAGTGCGCAGGATGGGCTCTCTGGCGTGGAGCTTAGAGAGCGTCATGCTGCGGAATCCTCGGTGCGACTCGATGATGAAAGGCAAATTTGTCACCCCAGCCAGCGCCGCGAAGGCAGGATATTTGCGAAGTCCTGGATGCAGGGTAAGGACATATTAAGAGCAGTCTGGCTGCAGTATGCTTACCTTTGGGGTCTCTGAAGTATCGCCATAATGGCAGAATAATTGTGTAGGCAACAAGTGCAGCTAAGAAAAAGGTGGTCATGGGCGCCATGGCCAGGGCGTGCGGGACAGGCATTGCTCCTTGAATTTGCTGCCAGCAAGGTGTCAACAGGATGTCAGGCCACCAGTGCGTCGGCGAAGGAGGGAAAAGATAAATAGGACAGAGCACCTCTTCCGCATTTTTGGGAGACAGAAGGTGGTAGTAGGAGATAGAGCGTTGTTGAATCCGATCGAGCAATTAGATCCGCATCGTTTCGACTTGGAGCTGCAACGCTCGACACGCGGACTGGCCCATGATGGTCGCAGTGATCGACTGACAGGAAGCTTGCCTTGTGGGAGCGGTAGCGGGCAGTGGCACGAGTGGTCAGTACTGCAAATGCATCTGGTCAGCTCGAGGCTGGAAGGAGCAGTTGAGCGGACGTAGTTGCCTATCAGGGCGTCATCGTCGGAGGCCCAGTTCACCCGTGCCGGGCAGCATCCAGCCCAACGTTGCCAGTCGACGCGGAGAGACAGCCAGCCTGTCCTTCGCTCAGTACATACAGTACGTACCGAGTCTTGTTGCCATCATCTCCGCTCGTTCCCCTCCTCTGCGGGGTCAAATGAGGTCCCACGCCTCGCCAAGAGCGCATTGCGGGCATTTTCTACGCCTTCCCCCACCGTCTGCACAACCCCACCCTCGCGTGAGCGCTACGCAACGGCATGCGGCTCATCTTCCTCCATGGCATATGCCGCGAGATAACCGTGCCTGGCCCGCCCCGCCTGTCATGGAACGAATTGCTGTACTTGAGCATCTCTTCGCTGACATTCGTCGCACATGGCTCTGAGGTCACAGAGAGACAAAGTCAAGGCCGGCTGCCAGGTAGAAACCTCCTTGCAACCATGATGCCATCCCGCTGACGCTCGTCAGAACTGTCGAGTCGCCCACGCGAAGTGTACGTAGCCACACTTGCCACATAGGCCACTGCTGGTGCTGACCTGCCTTTTGGTCAGGCGATGATCAAAGGCCCGCCTGCTCCAAGTGTCGTCAGAAAGGATTAGAGTGCGTCCGAGTCACCTCACGCTTCCGCCACAGTAACCCAGCGTGCGTTCGCTCCATCCTACCGTCAACGCTCCCGGCCAATGACGCTTGTCTAGCATAGAAACTAGATCGAAACCCAAGAGAGGTGACTTTAGCTTTCCAGGCCGACAGATTTGGCTGTCACCTCCTCGCCGTATAGCCTTTGTTGCAGAACAGGCCTCCCCACGCCAGCAGCCTGATACAAGTGCAGTCCCGCATTCTCCCCAAGCGCTGACCGCGAGCCCCCTCGAAAATGTCTCAGCTTCCATAACTCCTCCACAGACCCCACCAGTCACAAGTCATCAATCCCAATGTCCTCCGTCGCAATCTCAAGTACAAGAACCGCTGCCGCAGCCTCAGTGTGAACACCAGTCTGTTCAGACGACCTCGAATTGGCTTCGAACCGTACAAAATTTTGATTCGTCAACACCCGCACCCACGAGTTGGCCTATCAACACGCAGCGAGAGGCAGTCCTTCTCCAGTTCTTCGTCTCTCGCCTAGCACCAGAGGTAGGTTCAAGCTACATCTATCATCTCGATCGAAAGTCCTGATTGGTGAGGGCAGCTCGATGTCATGGACGCAGATAAGCATTGCACAAGATTCATTCCGCTCCGTGCTCCGTACAGCGAAATGATTAGGTCAGCCATTTTTGCGTCAGCCTCCAAGTTTATGAGTCAATTGGACGATGAAGAGGACACTGAAGCTGTGAGGTATTATTCCAATTGTCTTCAGCTGCTCATTCCAATCTTGAACGATCATAATCACGACCAAGATGAGGACGTTTTAGCCACGGTCTTGCTGCTGCGCCGCTACGAGGAATTTGAGGACGACGATTGCGAAACGCACCTCACCGCTGCGGCGTATCTTTTCAACCAGATGTCAGACTGGTCGCGCTCTGGAGGCTTGCGTGAGGCTGCGAGTTGGATATCGTTACGACAGGATTCGTACATTTCTCTTACGCGGCAGGCTCCGTTGAGAACGAATCTCGATAATTACGCACATTCCGCAACTTTGCAAAGCAATACTCCCGAGGCTTATGGAAACCGAGCCGTTCTGCTTGCTGCTGAAGCTCTCAGATTCGTTTACTCGCCTCCCCACGAGGCTGTCGCCTTGCAGGAACGCAAATCGCAATGGAACGCCCTGCATAACAAGCTGCAAGAGTGGTACTCTAGTCTGCCGTGGTCGTTCTCGCCACTGTGGACAGATCGCACAAACCGCTGTGAAGGATTTCCAGTGACAGTAGCCTGGAGTCCGGTGGTCACCGTCGCCATGCAACACTATCACGTTGCAAACATTCTGTTGGCAATGTACAAGCCGGATGTGCCCATTATGGGGCTTCATGCGGCACAAGCGCGACTAGATGCGGAGGAAGCCGCACTCATGTCAATGCGAGAAGTTGTGGGGCTAGCGCAAAGTAACCCCGACGTAGCGACAGCGTGCTTTTTGGCCAGTCACACCCTCCTGAGCTGTGATGCTATCCTGCGTGACAGAGATCGGTGGGACGGCTTCCACTTCCTCCGGTGGAGTAAGACCATGGTGGGTTGGCCAAAAGCAAGTCTGTTACAGGAGCTGCAGGCGCGATGGCGCGTCTAGGCGCGAGCCGTAGGTGAATCCAGTGACAACACTACGACGACAAAGACGACCATCATCACTGCTTCATGACAACGTTACTAGCGTCTGATGCCAACCACATGAGCAGAATGCGGGGCCCCGCACCGGCTACCCAGTGCGTGGCGTATTTCGGATTGCACTTGTCCGATAAGTGAAGCGACACAGACCGCCCTGCGTGGCCGAGGCCTCAGGGAATCCCTGTAAAGCAGATCTGGACTCGGGTCCAATGACTCGTGTGCCGCGTGCTGCTCGCTGACGTGAGAGAAGAGCGTTGTTGGCGATGCCTGATCTTCCCGTTTCCCCAGACTTGGCTCAGGGCCATTGTTCGACTGACCCACAAAGGAAATTTTCCCCGCAAGCGCAGGGTGGCGCCGCCAGGCTTCACACAAAACTTCGCCGTTAGTGCTGACGATTCTGGCTATGCTACTTTCTTCGACAACCCTGCCTACTACATATACTAAGTCGGCGTCCGAGGTCATCTCAGCCGCCCCCACACCGTCAATCAACGAGTTCGAATCCTCTAATCGCCATGGAGTCTGCCAGCAGCAACGAAGACATTAAGAAGGATGCTGCGGCACAGCACATCGAGAAAGTCAATTCCGCTGACGACACCGCCACATCATTCAACGAGGACCTCGACTCGATTGAACACACTAAGACTGACAAGTTCGTATGGCTTGTGGCGATCACCGCTTCCATTGGTGGCTTCCTCTTTGGATATGACACTGGTATTATTTCTGCTGTACTCGTCTACATTCATGAAGACCTTGGTAAAGTCTTGACAAACGGCGAAAAGGAAGCTATCACGTCGCTTTGCTCCACTGGTGCATTCTTCGGAGCCATTCTCACGGGCCTATTTGCGGACCGATATGGTCGTAAGACTGGGATCTATGGCGGGTGTGTTCTGTTTACTGTAGGCGCACTTCTGCAGGCAACCGCATACTCGCTCGCGCAGATGCTCATCGGACGCCTTGTTGTCGGCTTTGGCGTCGGGTCAGCTGCAATGGTATCGGGTTCTTAAATCTAGCCAGCACCTCCTGAGCTAACACACTATCACAGATTGTACCTGTATACATTGCTGAGATCGCGCCATCAAAGATTCGAGGACGTATGATTGGCCTGAACAATATGTGTAAGTGATCACTAACGAGCGAAGAACGCACTTGAAGCTGATTGCGGTCACGTCTTAGCTATAACGGGTGGACAAGTAATCTCGTACGCTATTGGTGCCGGATTTGCCTATGTCGGCGCTGGCTGGCGATGTAAGTTTCAATTGATTCCTGGCTTGCGACAACGATAGATTGATAACATTGGCAGGGATGGTCGGACTTGGCGGAGTCCCGTCTGTTGTGCTCGCGATTTTGCTCCTCTTCTGCCCAGAATCCCCTCGACAACTGATTGCGCGCGGTCGACGCGAAGAAGCTTGCGCTGTCTTGAAGCGGATATTCCCTCATGCCAGCCAGCAGCAGATATTTGACAAAGTTTCATTGGTTGCCGAATCAATGATCTTAACATCTCCCACTGGCAAGAGCCGCAGATACATCATCAAGCAGCTCCATACGATACCTCACAATCTGCGGGCACTGATCTGTGCTTGTGGTCTCATGACTGCGTCGCAGCTGTCAGGTGTAAGCCTCCCTGGATCTGAAACCAATACATCGATGCTGACGTCTGATCACAGTTCAACGTTCTGATGTATTACTCTTCCACACTCTTCAACATGGTCGGCTTCACCAATCCTGCCGCTGTCGGCATTGTAAGTCACCCCACTGGGTGAATGCATCTGAGTCGCCCCGCTTATTCACTCTCTAGGTCGTTGCAGGCACAAACTTCATCATGACGTTTGTCAATGCTTGGCTAGTTGATCCTATCGGTCGACGCAGGATACTCATATTGACAGTATGGGGCATGTCAGCCGCACTCGTAGCTGTCGCAGTGGCCTTCCACTTCATTGACCTCGATCCTGTGACGTTACAGGTCACTCAATCGACAGTGTCTGCTCCTGCTATTGTCGTGCTCGTGTTCCTCATCATCTTCTGCTGCTTCTATGGAGTCTCTGTGGGCAATACTGCGTGGATGTCTGTTGACTTCTTCGGCATGGAGGTGCGAGCGATGGGTGCCTTGTGGATGACTGCTTGCACCTGGGGGTCCAACGTCATTGTGTCTTCCACGTTCCTTTCCATGATGCATGGGATGACGCCGTCAGGGACTTTTGGTGAGCAACCCTCGTAGCAAAGGGCACGAGCCAGGCTAACGATCAACAGGCTTTTATGCGGCAATCAACTTCATCACCTGGATCGGGATCATATTCTTCTATCCCGAAGTGTCTGGTTTGACAATTGAAGAGGTGCAGGATGTGTTCAAGCACGGGTTTGGCGTCCGATATGCAAGCAAATTGCGAAAGGAACGCAAGCTTGCTGGTACTCTGGCGACGCAGAAGAGTGCGACTGTGGCCTATGGTCATTGACGTTCGCGACTGTGTGCCCAGACTTACCTTTTCAAGACGCCTTCGGCGCTGGAAAATGGTTCGGCAGCTCAGTAAGACGAGGTACTCAAGACATGCGGGACATGAATGTATCAATTTCAAACATGATGCTCAATGACCATTTGCAAGCACGGGAAGATCTCATTAGGTGACACACCCATGGCCTGTCTCTAGTGGCAGCCTGGTCTGTATGCTCTGAGTACACTCTGCACACTGGGACGAACATTTGACATCACAGAGTTAAGGAGGTAATGGTCGGAAGCCCTGCCTGATACGGTGGAGTGACAACCTTACGGTGCCATCGATACCGGAGCGCCGGGGGAATAAGACGCCGGAGTCCCGAATGATTTCGACTGCACCATCAAGTGATATCTTCTCTTCTCTCATCTCGCATTGCTCTCCGCCGCTCTGCAGCCTACTTATTGCTTCTGAGTCACTTCGGCCCTCAATGGAGGGTGAAGTATGTCATTGCTCCAAGCGAATGTTTCTGGACGATGACAATCTTATCATCTCAACGTCAGTATATCCGTACGACAGCAGTACCCAAGGCGACTTGACCCTCAAGTCAGCCTCGATGGAATTTTGGCTTATTCACAGACGTTTGTTATGTTACTAAGGTGCTTCGTATGACATAGGACCGCCAGTAATCCAGATGCTCCAAAGTGTAACGATTTGTTGGAAAGTGAAAAAGACGTCCCGTGAACAAGTCATGAGGCAACGGGTTTCTGTAATGCATATATTTTCCAAAATCAGGCTGATAGATAGAGGGAAAGGCTACGAACCATACACATGACGTGTTGAGCACGCGGGCGGTATCAAGGCAAACAGGTGATTAGTCAGGGTTGCCTGTACATGTACATCCCACCGTTGCAGAGTAGGCTTTCCCCTTTAGACCACTGTAGACCAGATCTGGACCCAGCTCGTCCATATTTCCCAACATGACGCGATCTAGTGCTTGTCATGAACGATTTTGCCAGTATATCTGGCCTGGGGATAGAATTTCGGATGCATCCGTGCTCGCCCATACACTCTCAACTACAGCGATGCTCGAGCCGGAAGTCCTTCAACCTGAATCACTCCGATCGCATCTTCAAAATGTAGCCCTTAATGTTCTTTTGTAGCATTCTTCTGAGGACCGCCAATTGAGACGCCAGGCGATGGGCAGCCATGCATGATCGCGTTGCTGAGACAATCACCAGACGTTCCGTCGGGAGACACGCTACAACATTGCTGTCTATCACCTCCACAATCCCAGTATTCCATGATGCTTGGACCTTTTCTACCGTTCCCGGGTATGGATACATACTACAGAATAAGGAGTCAGGAAACCAAAATAGTGGTGATTGTAATTACTGAGACTCACCAGCCAGCCACCTTTACAGGAGTACCTAGTGCGCAGTCAGTCGAAGAAGCGATATGATGGCATCTTTGTGATCTCATACCCCGTAAAACTCATGATTGTGCCCATCAGACTAATGAACACAAGAACGCTGGCATTAGCGGCGTACATGTTAGCAGGTCCAGATGCCTCAACCTGCTAATCGAGATGTTGACGGACTTTTGATTGATGAAAGGTAAGAGAAGTGATCTTTATAAAGTGCCTACAGATATTCGGAAAAACTTTATCCCAGTAATGCTTTGCACTCTACGTTATGAGGGAACTCTTTTTACATACAGTCGAATTCCGCTACAAGAATAGACGTCGGGTAGGCATGGCCAGGTGGTCAATGTGAGGTAAGCAATTAAGTGCATATCGCCGGACAGGGTACGCTAGCCATGACCTTAAATAGTACGACCGATGACTTAGTATCCATCCCAACGGATTCAGTGCCTTTGCCTGCTCAGGTGCGTACGTGTGTCTTGTCGAGATGGCACATGGTGGCTCGCGATCTCAGGACTCGTTCTAGAGCCGTGTTCACTCCCGCATCGCAACGACGATGGCAAGGGTGGCAGGGCAGTCTCGTCTCGTTTGCTTGGGCATGTTCTCGATTGGAATCTATGCACGTAACAGAATAAGGTGAGGAGATCTTGAAGGAAAGGATCCTCGACGATTGACGCTATATTGACTTGCATTGCCTGACCCTGAGTCAGTCTCGCGGCCCCATAGGATCCACCGTAGATGTGGCTTATGGCCCTAGTTGCTCTGTGCTATCACCGGACTCTGGGGAGCGGCACTTCGTCGACCTGAAGCCGCTCACGAGGATGGTCCGAATGGAATCTTCTAGTTACCGCACATGCTGTGACAGCAGCTCACGAGGGCGGCCTGAACAGCTAGGTCGGCACGAATGACAGCATTCCTGAAATCTCCGTTCGTGAAAAAATCAAACCACGTACCCTCGTACTGACAAGTCAGCGGAAATACTTATCCCGACCCAAATGCCATTGTCCATGAAAGCAGTCGTCTCTTGCGAGAAGACATCGACACAACCAAGATACTTTCAAAATAGTGAAATTCACATCAGGTCATTTAAAAGCCATCATGACGGATACAACGTCCTGGATGTCTTCGGAAATCCGAGAGGAATATGCCGGCTCATCACTGTGGCGTGAGGGGAAGTCTCTTGTCCAAACTGCGTGGATCATATCACTTTCAATTTACGGAAATGACGAGAGAGTATCATGCTACTCACAAGAAGCAGGGCCATCGTCGCTGGAATTCTTGAGTGCTGATCTGGATCCAGCCGCTCCGCTGATCCGACAAAGAGCATTGATCAGGAGAGAGACGCGAGGCCTCGAGCCTGATGGCACCTGCAGTAGTATTATACACGCTGGAATTGGCGAGGCTGACTATCTGGGGTATGCTCAGAACAACGTCAAGACAGTACTTTTGTTCAAAGAGCAATACAATGAGAACATGATCACCTATGCGATTACCCTTGCAGGCCATCAATCAATCTATCGGAATGCCAGCGAGCTCCGTGGGAAAGTCGAGACCTTGAAGAGTATCATGAGGCTTCTCGTATACGATGCATCACGACTGCTGAGAAAGATTGATCCGTTAAGCGAGTTCGATCGTGAACGGATCGTGTCCTGGAACAAGCCACCGCCACCGCCACCGGTAAACATGACAATTGTGTCTGGCTTTCGTGACCACGTGAAAAGTCAGCCAGAAGCGCCTGCAGTATTCGCATGGGACGGGACGCTTACGTATAAGGAACTGGACGTCCTTTCCTCTCGACTAGCATCGAGAATAAATTTACATAAGTCTGACAGCAATGGAGAAATGGCCCTTTTCAACATGTGTAAGTCCAAATGGGCACTTGTCGCTGCCCTGGCCATCCTGAAGTCTGGGAGGGCTCTGGTTCCGACCGATCCGACCTGGCCACAAAGCAAGTTTGAGCGAATCCATGAATTGACACAGGCTCGCCTCATTCTATGCGACTCTGCGAGCCGCCGGCCAGAGTTAGCAGACATAGTGGAACATTTGGTCGTGCCTGATGACTTTGAAGTTGAACAGGATATACCCAACGTTGCTGATGCCGAAGTCCAACTCAACGACTTGGCATTCGTCTTGTTCTCTTCTGGAAGTACGGGAACACCAAAAGGAATGCTGAGAGAACATGTGACCACATGTACAGCCTCTCTAGCTCACGCAAAGGCGCTACACATGGACAAAACGTCTAGGGTTCTGCAATTCGCTAGCCACGTTTTCGATGTGGCCATGCTGGGTAAAAGACCTCATGAAGTCCAAGTGCGTACAACGGCTAATCCTAAGTGCAAAAGACTACTTCACGACGCTAATTATAGGCGGCTGCGTCTGCATCCCATCTGAATTCGATCGGCGTAATGATCTCGCGCCTTTCATCGTTGCCTCTAGAGCCAACTGGGCGCTTCTCACACCTACGGTTGCAAGCCTCCTAGACCCATCTAATCTTCCTAGCTTCAAGTATATTACTTTTGGTGGCGAGGTCATGAATCGGCCCTTGCTCCGAAAGTGGATTGCAAACACAGAGATAGGCAT
Source organism: Taxillus chinensis (assembly GCA_023512835.1). Lineage (NCBI taxonomy): Eukaryota > Viridiplantae > Streptophyta > Magnoliopsida > Santalales > Loranthaceae > Taxillus > Taxillus chinensis. The sequence goes on along the minus strand of JAKCVP010000404.1, from coordinate 3,819 downwards.
AAATTACGGTTCTGCAGAGGTCGACGTGACCCACTATCGTGATATCTCCCGTGCTGACATTGAGAATGTAGACGTGAAAAACGTTGGATCACGTTTACCTTCCTGCTGCGCGTGGATCGTGCACCCTGAGAATCCGAAACGTATTCTTCCCGTAGGGGCTGTCGGTGAGCTTGTTATCGCTGGGCCAACGATGGCCAGAGGCTACCTTAATAATCCTGTCAAGACGGCGGACGTATTCGTGGAAACCCCCAAAAGCTGGTACGAAAGGGGGTTCGTGCAAGGTGAACACTCATGGATGCGCAGGATTTATAAAACGGGTGACCTCTTGAGACAGAATAGCGACGGCAGTCTCGAGTTTGTTGCGCGGAAGGACTTCCAGATCAAACACAATGGTACGTTGAGTCTTTGCGATGGTGTAAAAAATCCAAAATTTACATGCTAGGGCAGGGCAAAGAGTCGACCTTGGCGATATCGAGGCCAGGCTTCTCCAGCACAGCGCGATAAGACGCGCGGCGGTTGTTTATCCTGCCACAGGAGAATTCGCGGCACGCTTGGTCATGATTGTGGAAACTGGGGCATCTCTCGCGAACCCCTCGTCTTCGACATCGGCGAGGCAGAGCCGTCAAGGACGAGCCGCTGCCGTCAAGTCGACTTCGTTGCTCGACATCCTAACTGAATTCTTGAGCGCTGGACTGCCATCTCACATGGTGCCCAGGGCTCTTATCGTCCTGCCGGAATTGCCGCTGACGCCTACTATGAAAATTGATCGACAACGATTGAAGACATGGGTATCGACACTAGACTCTCAACAGGTCGGCGAGGATCGCGATGCCATTATCATGACAGCACTACAAGGCCCAAAACTCGAAGCGGCAGAGGAAACGGCGTTGAGGATATCAAAGTGTCTGGCGGATCTCGTCGCTCCTAAGGACTCCCCTGTGTGGCATTCTATTTATGAGCATGACCACAAACTGGAAGAAATTGGCGTCGATTCCGCACAAATCATGCGACTCTCGGCACAGATCAAAAAAGAAACTGGTGTCAAAGTCATGGTGAACGTCCTGAGTCGTCCTGATACGACGGTTCGCTCCCTTGCAGGCGTGATTCAAGATATTGAAAGTGGCAATCTCACAAGCGATGACGACAAAGATGCGCACGTAACTGTACAGACCCTTCAGGCGCATATTTCTGCATCGATACAAGCGTTACAAGCTGTTCAAAGACCGAACACTGAGCGCAGCACAATCACGACAGACGAAGAGAATCATGTGCTTCTAACAGGTGCCACAGGGTATTTGGGTGCACAGATTCTCCTCCACCTGCTTCGTTCCTCCAGTGTGCATGCCGTGACCGTCATTATTCGGGCGAGCAATGCTATTCAAGCCGCTGACCGGATCAAGCAGGTCATTGACGACGCCAAAGTGAGCGAAACACAGAGGCAAAAGCTAACTGCTTGGCCTGGAGATCTATCACGACCGAGATTGGGTCTATCAGAAGAGCACTGGAACGTCTTGGCAGGGCAAGGCAGCCCGTCAGAGAAAGGGCCAGAACTCAAAATCAATACCATCCTGCACAATGCCGCAATTGTGAATTGGTCGAAGAGCTTCCAGGATCTCCTAGCTGTTAATGTCGCAGCTACACAGTCTCTGCTAGAGATTGCACTAACAAACCCTCAAGTGAAGCGATTCATCTTCGTTTCTGGCGGGCGCTCTCCTGACCCTTCGCGGCCTTTAGCGAAGCCATCTCGAGATATTGACGATGACGATTGGCAAGTAACTCGGGCGAAAAACTGGACTTCTATCTGCCAAGAAGTTGCAGCAGACAATGGGTATACTCAAACTAAATTTGTCTCCGAGTCGATCGTCGACCATTTCCGGCGATCGAACTTAGTTGACCGGCGCGATTCTGCTGCTACTCTGACACCAAAGAGTATCGACATCGTCAGCCCTGGCTACATAATTGGCAATGCAGAGGATGGGAATGCGAACGCAGACGACTATCTGTGGCGAGTAGTCTGGGCGTCTGTCCGCGCTGGCCTCTACAATGCCGATGAAGATGAGCGGATTCTGTTCGTCGCTGAGACGGGAGATATTGCAGATCGCATCATCAACATAATAACGCCTACTAACCACTCTAGACATCGTGAAAGGACTCAAGAACCAGAGGAATGGCAAGAGCAGGAGCAGAATGCGTGGCACACCATACTCGATGGAGTCAGGGTAGACCAATTCTGGAAAGCAGTTGGTCAAGCCTTGAGCTGCGAGATCGCTCCTACAGGCACAGGAACATGGGTTCAGAAGGTCAGAGATGACATGGAGCTTGATCCCAAGCATAAACTATGGCCTTTGGTGGAGACTCTGGGCAAGACGGGAGGGCAGCTGACGTCAAGCACAGTGTCTACTGCTGGACTCAATTGGAAAGAGAATACTACGTTGCTTGCTTCAGTCAAAAGTAACGTTCAGAGCTTGAAGCGGTCAGGCTTCTTTGAAGGCTAGCTGGCAGAATTTTCCATTCAAGCGGATCGGATCACAAGTTCAGTCTGGTGAGAATACTGATTGTATGACCTAGTGAATGGGGATGTAGGCGGTGTTTAACTTGATCGAAGATGCAACCCTTCACTCTGCCTCTGTCCCGGGGGAATGCACGATTTCTGTAACCAATTCTTGCCAGTCAAAAAGTCTGATCACTGAAACCTTAGGCGCTCTGGTCGCAAAAATTGAACTTTATATACCAGTCTGATCACGCGAATCAGCGAATGGACACAGAGCCAACAGAGGGGATGGGGCTTACCGTTTCCGCTATACTCTCCACTCTGCACGTGGTAATAGCAACTAGTGATGATCTGATTCATGTTAGCCTGTCAGCTTCTTACACGTTGCGACGCTCAAACGAACATCTGAAATTGCTTGCCAGCATTTTGCCTCCTGCGAACGACCTCATTAGTATCTAGGAATCTCTCAATGTAGTCCGAAGTTTAGGGTGAACATACACTGGGAACATTCTTGGAAACAATTGAAGCGTTATGCCCATTGTAGGTAAATGGCTACAAGCCCCGTCAGTCAGCGATCGCTCACGGCCTTCAATCAAGTGATGAGTTGGGGTCATACTGTGGCATTATCGGGATGATTCCAGTAACCTTTGCGGCAGTACGCCTAAAAATTGTCAGCATACGTGCAACAGATATATTGAGGGGTCCAGCTTTGCGTGTGCAAGTAGCTTCTTTCTCAGTGGCAGACCCATGAGATGGGAAATAAGCATGCAATGGACGGTAAAGGGGGTGTCTACCTCTCGTGCATCCCATGTATAGCGGTAATCGATACACGTTCCTCCCTTGGCCTGAGAGCAGCTCATCGACTCTGCACCAGCATTGGTCGCGAAGGCCGAAGCGCTCAATGTGAGCATAACGCAAGCGGTGTTGATCGCTGAAATTGGGCTCACGACACGCATTGTTGCACTTTTGCTTGAATTGAATGTGATAAAACTGAGAGGAAAGTCGACGCTGAAGACAATCGGTGTCCTGATAACGCAATGGGCAAACCGCGAAGCGGCCCGAGAAGATATACGGATGGTTGATGGGCTTCGTAAGCCTCGCGATCAGATTCGAGGTCGTGTGCCATATTGAACCCGGTCTGTCAGACTCGATTTGAATGCCGTTGCGTCCGTCGCCAGGGATTTGGTAGTCGGCACGCCAAGGGTCCGTTTACTTTGGTAAGGTCTGCCGTCTGTTTCCGAATACTTGGCCATCTGTTTGCCACCAAAACAGATAGATCTGCCGTGTTCACACTGTTTTTACGAAATGGACAGTCTGTTCATTAACTA
>JAKCVP010000403.1:0-126937 GCA_023512835.1 Taxillus chinensis | reverse complement strand
GCCGTTCCCAGTGCGCAGGTTTATCACCTCAACCACCTGTGCCACTGTAGATACATACCTGTACCTACCCAATCATTCTCACCAACTTATCTGCAGTGCCAACCTAGATACGCATGCCCACATATAGATCTGCTCCCTTTTCGCTCGGTGAATGCCTAGGTACCTGGTACATTCACCTACCTACCTGCGTAGTGCGGTAATCAGGATCTACAGTAAGAGCCTGAAAGAGGCTCCCTCCGCGATATGCATAACTTGGCATTACCTTTTTTCTTGCCTTGCATTTTCGCACAGAGTGTACCATGTCTGAGGAGGTAAAAAGTTTGAAACAGTTCTGGATAGCTTGGCAGCTTGGCAGCTTGGAAGTGGAAAAGTTGATTTTTTCTGTATGATGAATGCGGTGTACGGTACGGGTACCTAAGGTATGACGACCTCGGAACCTCAAAGCGCCTCTGAGCATTGACGTTGGATTAGATTAGATTATGTAGGGACGAGAATTGACCTGCGTACCTCCTACTTAGGTAACGTAGGTACTGCTTGTATCTTGCTTGCAGATGTAAAAAGGGGACAGAGGGGATACACCTAACCATTCTACCCATCTAGCTCATGACATCAAGAAATATCGACCCATACTGCACGACTGGAGGTCAAGAGACACCCTCCGATGAGATCTTCCCCAAGCACATAGTCCAAGGCGAGATCCGTTCGGCCATGCGGATTTTCTCAAGATATTCTCAACCGCTGTCACAGAGAACAGATCTCGTGACAGCGTACGGGGTCAAGAGGAAGAAGAAATGTCAAAAAGAAGACAAGAAAGTGAAGAAAAGAAGGAGGACATGCAAAAAAAAAGCCCAAGGTAGACTGGGTAGAGGTACCTTCGTATCTTGCATACCTACATACATACACCCGAGGCAACTCCGTTCCCATGCAGCAGACATGCCATGCCTTTGAGTATCATATAAAAATCTAAACCCTGAAACCTGAACCTGAACCTGAACCCTAGGGAACACTGCATCTTTGGTCAAAGCCGAATAGATGTCTAGCGACAAAGTACATAATCACAAAGAAAAGAAACAGACAAGCACCTTATATGTTGTAACGACAGACGCCATGCGATGCAAGATGATGACGCAGAATGCATCTAAAAACCGTAACGACAGATTCCCCTTGATAAACGCCCTCGCCATGATTAAAAAAAGGGTCTCAAAGGAGCCGCTGAAGCTGGGAAACTGCTCACGTAACTTGCAAAGACAAAAGGATGCAAGATGCGAAGATGCACAACCCTAGACAGCCTTTGGAAAGTCGAGAGAGAGAGAGAGAGATGGATGCAGGACTAAGAACCAGAGATGTCTAGTGCAGCTGCGTCGGTGTTGCGCCCGCAATGGCACTCAAGCTCTTCTTCCTACGAAGGAGCATGCCTCTGGTTCCGCTAATGTCTGCTGCGTAGCCACCATGTGCATTCGCGCCGCCGCTCGACTGCCCTGTTCCAGGCTGATGATTCGCAGCAAGGGAACGGGGCGTCGTAGCGCTCTGCGCCTGCGATTGAGCGCTCGAGCTCGTCATTGCGAGCCCGAGGCTGGTGATTGTGTTGAGTTTAGGTGTGGGTGGTCGGCGCGACACCCCCGACGTGCTCGGACGCCGACGCGCAAACGGCGAAGTCGGCTGTGATTGAGAGGTAAAGTAGCGTAGTTGCGTCGAGTCGCTGGCCGGTTGGTCGCGGCTTCCCGAGCGGGATAGAGAGAAGTAATCACCAGTGTCTTCTGCGTCGTCGTCGTCTTCGGTTGTGTCGAGGGACTCTTCGTAGTCTGCGTCTTCGTCCGAGCTGTCCATCGGAGTGGTTGAAAACATCTTCTCTTCCTCTGAAGGCCCAAAGACATCGGGAGAGGGAGTCTTTAGAGAGTGCTTGAACGATCGCCTTGTCCGCAGAGAAATCGTTGGTCGTGTCGTAGGGCGTGAGATGCGTTGATGAGTGTTGGCAGCGTTCGATGATCCAGAGTCGTCAGGTGTCATGTGAGGGAGCGAAGATCCGGGCATTGGCGCAAACGACTGCGATGTTCGGAGCGCTGGACGGGATCGCTCACGTTCACCAGATCTGCTCGCTGTTGGTGCGGCCTTGTGCGTGCTGGGGGCATCCATCGCGTGCAACCGAAGGTCGACCTGCGATGGCGAGAAGGCTACTCGAGCGCGCAGTTGCTGTACGGCGTCATCCAGAGCCAGCTCGATGGCGCAGTGGTTCTGAATGCGGCTCAGCTTGGGCCAGGTCGCTCGCTCACCAGCAAGACTTGCTCTGATCATAAAGTCTGGCGTTGGATTCCGCAGTACGTTAGGAACCTGTGCGTAGGAAACCTCGGGCAGAATTGTAATGTCGCCAGAATACTTCTGATTGAGTACTGACATGGTCTTGGACAGGACAGTCGGGAAGACGCCGAGTTCGGTCAGGACGTGCATGCGGTGCATGGCCTCGGTCCTCGCAATTTCAGCTATCGAATGAAGCCAGCCTGGGCCTGGACGCTGTGCAGGCTCAACGTCATCTGCACGATACAAGGGTGCTTCCTCCTCTCTGTCCAAGAAAGGCACGACATGTGGATTGACCTGAGAGACAATGAAATGATTGACGTTGAAGAGCTCCGCGAGCCGGGTCATTGGTAGATCATTGTCGACAGAGCCATCAATCCAGCATTGCGTGATCGGATTCCAGTCATGCAGCTTCCCGGTGCGTGGGTCTTTGGCTAGCAACGGCGCTGGCGAGAAGACGAGTGGTACAGAGCACGAGCTCATGACGGCGGAGTAGATGACCACATTCGGAGCCGTAATGTAGTTGAGAAGCCTGGGTAGCTCGAAATTGCTGGCACTTGACACACAAATGTTCAAGATGCGGCGTGTGCGGTTGTAGGCTTCCTGAAATGTCATGTCGCCCAGCAGGTTGCTCATGACTCGCTCGAGATTGGAAATGTCGAAGAGGGAGCCATGCTTTAGAAAGCGAGCAATTTGTCGGGTAATAAGCTGTTCGTCGCCACGAGTAAAGACCTCCAGATCCCCGAAGCAAAACTCTTCGAGGACGTCTGGTATCTCCTCATCCGTTCTAGTGCTGAGGACCGAAGCGACGATGCTACCAGCTGAGGCGCCAGAGATGATGCGAGGTAGAAGTTTGGCTTCCCAGAGAGACTTGACCACTCCTATGTGGTTCATGCCAAAGGTGCCGCCTCCAGACAGCAACAAAGCGCTTCTACCGAAGGACTGTCTGGCCTGCAACAACTGATCTAGGAGATGCTTCGAGTCGACATCGCTGACGCCGGGTCTCCTAGTAACGTCCAAAAGCGTCGCAAGCGTGTCCAGAGCCGTCTCAATGTACTTTTCAATCAGACTCTTGGTGCCAATGTGGGAGTGCTTGTAGAGACGAATGCTGCCCATGCCGCCGAGGTGTCTTGTGAAAGCAGTGCGGACGAGGAACAGCATGCGCCTCGGATCGCACGAGATGCGCGCATCTTCGAGCTCTTTCAGTCTTGCCTGGACTAGAATGTAGTCATAGTCGGAGGTCTCGAGGACGGTTTTCCATTCGTTGTTTGACTCGGTCTCGTCGAGCTCTACAGCGGCAGACCGCCATTCTTCGTAGGTGGTAGCCTGCGGGGACAGTCAGTGAGGGGGTTGCGCAAGGCAGTGCAATAGACGACGACGAACATTTCGAAGGTTGAGGTACAGGACGGCCTTGCGGTTGTCTGTGCTACTCGACGAGGATGCGGCAAGTGGGGCAGGGAAACGTCCGGCAAATCGTTCGAGGGTTGCGGCTGGTCTCAGAGTGAGTCGGCTGACGGTAGCGATCAGGGAATCCTGACTCTGTGCCTTGTGCACCCGGCCGCTATGCTTGGAGGCCCGCAGGTTGGGGACGATAAAGGCAGACATGGGCACAGCAGAGGGCAGCCATGTGTCGCAGGCTGGAGAGTGGGATGGAGGAGAGAAAGAGAGAGGGCGAGAAGCAGCAGCCCCGGGAATTAACAGAAGCAGATTCACGATGGGCAGATCGACTGCGTCTGCATACGGGCACATGTCATCCAGCCAGACCCTACTCGACTACTGCGCGCCGAATCACACCGTCTCGATCCGGTATGCGACTTACGGCTAGAGAGCGCCCCTATGGTCTCAGTGAGCCAGTGGCTGTCAAGGGAGCTTAATTCGAGCGATCCGGCCACGCCAGAAGGCTTGAACGAAGCGCAACTCAAGGCCTCTGCGCAGAGGCATTGCGCTCACATCGCTCGATGCTGCTCGGCGGCACGGGGCAGCGCAGATTTACCCCACACGGAATTTCACATGAGACGTCGAGAGTTGTATGCTCGAGGTCTGACAATGGCATCGGTGCAGCGGAGGCCGAAGTCACACGGCACTGAGCCTTTGTCAGGGTGTCAGGATGACACGTCAAGCAGGCAGTCTCGTGGCCAGCATTGAGAGCAGCCCTGCCCCACCTGATCAAAACACTGCTTCTTTATGCCCGAGGCGATTTGCTTTTAGGTAAAGATCTAGCTGCGACCGTCAGGAACGGAACCGCAGCCACGGGTCGTCGAGCCCAGCAGATGGCGGAGAAGCGGACACGACGGAAAAGCAGCCGTGGAGGCAGCCGTGTGTCTTGACGCCCCCGGGGGCGCTCGCTCTCTCGCTACCGATACGTCACTCCGGCTGCTGATGACTTCATGCCGCTGGGCTAACGATCCTCACGCGAGCTCACCATGGACATGTAGGAACCGCAATGCTTCCCCATCTTCCAGCCATAGCTAGCAATTTGTCCCGGCATCTACCGGCTTTACCATTGCCTCGACCACTATGCCTGGGCCAGTCATCCACAGGAAGGCTGCAGACATTGAGACGAGTGGAGGGCAGACAGAGGGCATGATCCGACAGAATGTAAGTCGACCTAAGACCGGGCAGTGGGCACGCTTGCTGCGGAGCTAATGCCATGATAGGCTATCGTCGACGCTGCAGATAACATCTGCTCCTCGGGTGCGTTGTAAGACAGCCTCAGAATATGTGCTCATCATCCTCATGCAACCTCCTAGTCATGATTGCGAAGCCGCACTCTTCTTCTGACATACATCACCACGGTGAAGAGGTTGGTACTGTCACGTACCTCATCTGCCTACCTACCTCGACTAAACCCGCTGTACTGTAGAACACCATCGTATATGCAGCCTCAGGCCACGGTAGTGTCGTCTTCGAAGGGGGTAAGAAGCGCGTTGACCTAGCTCCTGGAGACTTTGCCCTCATTCCGGCCTTCGCTGAGCACCAAGAAGTCAACGATTCTGATGCCGATGTCACCTGGATAATCGTTCGTAGCGGTCGCAATCCCATCGTGGAGAATCTCAAGGGATGGGGCACTAGCTAGGTAGCGCCTTGCTTCCCAGCACCATAGAAACCGAAGAGCCTCTTCGAGATAGCTAGAAAGAGGCTTTGACCATCTCATTCCGCAGTCACTGCTGCGACCAGGGCTGCATGCTGCATGTCTCCTATGCTTTCAGCTCATGTCGCTTCTGGCACAATTCCTCAAACGTACTAGTGATATATGGACGCGAGCCATTCTCGAATCATGTTGCAAGATTCGACCAGTGTCTCGCACATGCCGGAGCCTCGGCCTGTCGCTCGGGAAACATCAGAGCGTAAGCTCATGACTTTAGCATTCTTTGTGTCTGGCGTCAGTGCCGGGCTTGGAGGTGGAAATAAGTCGTCCGCTGCCGTATGTGAAGGATGAAGCGTATTAATCACGTCCGCTCACTTGAACCAGTGAGCGATCATATCTTCGGCGACGCTGAGAGACCGGGGGTCACTTCAACCACAGCTTTTCCGTAGACGTTGCGATCCAGCATAGCTTTCATAGCTCTTGGAATCTCCTGCAACCCCTTATAGCGCTCATGATAAACGATTGGTCTAATGTGCTTGGTTTCAAAAAGCGCTTCAAGCCTGCTGCGGTCAGATCCAATGTACATACTGCAGTCAAGTGCAGACTTACTCGCGCCAGATAGCCTCATGCTCTCCTGAGATGCGTCGACCGTCTTCTCCATATCGCTGTCTGCACTCAGTTTCCGTACGAAGGAATAAATAGAGAGTACTCACGTAGCCAATCACTTCAACTGATTTCAACAAGATCCTGTTCACTGCGATGGCCTCCAGATTGCCCTCTCTGCCGGCGAAGCCAACAACGATAATCCTTCCCCGATACTTGGCGACCCTAATAGATTCTTTGACTAATCCGACTGGATCAAAAACGACTTCGACCCCACCATTGGCCTTGCCTCCAGTGAGTTCAAGCACGCGATCTTCCCATCCAGGGATGCTGTAGTTGATCACATGCTCTACACCTACTAGCTGTCGCAGGGCTGCTGCTTTCGCATCGCTACCCACAGTCGCGATCACAGTAGCGCCGCATGCAACAGCGATCTGACAGGCTGCCACACCCAGCCCACCTGCTGCTGCGTGGACCAAAACTGTTTCGCCAGGCTTCAGCCGCGCGCGACGCAGTGCGCCTAGACTGACGGGAAATGACGAAGCAACGCCAGCAGCTTCTCTGGCGGTCCATGCTGGCGGTATTCTACGCAACGAGTCCGTTCCGGCTGCTACAACTTGGGCGAATGCCCCCGTGCCTACAGCTCCATACACGGCATCTCCCATCTTCAGCGATTCCGGATGACTTTGCGCAGGTGCTTCTATGACAATTCCGGAGAACTCCATGCCTAGAGTGAATGGCGGCTTCACCAGTGCCTTGTTGTTCTGATGCTTTCCTTGCGCATAGAGAATATCTACGTAGTTCAAGGCGACATGCGTCACTTGAACTAGTACAGGCGTCGAGGCAGTGGCAGTGGGCCGTGCAACTTTAGAAAGCCGCAAATCCTTCAGTGCTTGAACAAAGGAAGGCAGGTGCAGAGCCTCAATTGTGTCCGGCATGTTGCATCAATGACTGCAGGTCGGATCCTCAGCGTTGGCATGAAGTCAGAACTACAAGGTTGCAAGTCAGTGGTGGAGCTCTAGTGCGGAAACGTCCGGACAGACGCGGTCCCCGTTGTGTTTGCACCGAGGTCGGGTGAGCACGCGTGCGAGCAGGAAGTCTTTCCTCAGATACTTCGACTTTTCACCTTGTCACTGCGTTTCTCCTTGGCCTCATGCCCCCTCTTTCACTCTTTAATGCCATTCCGCGGGCGTCCTTCTCTCATGGCCTTCGGCGCCTTCACACCTCCGTCCCTTGCAATCTACGGCCATGTTCACGATCCCTGAAAGCTCTCAAGACCGTCCCACGTAAACCTACACGATCCGGCGCACAGCCCGCTGGCAAATCATTTCCTGCTACGGCCATCAAGACAGCGGCTGAGACCAGTGTTAAGGAGCATCATGGACCGCGATACATCTACCCAGAGCAACTGCTCATCTACCATGCTGGTACCGGGAAGCTCGTCTTTCTATCTATCACGAAGCTGACGGGCGTATTACTCGTGATCTTCATTAGTGGCGTCGTATTCCCAGCTTACTATTACTCTCCTACGCTGGAGACCTGGCAGGGCGCTGCTTATCTTGCAGCTTCATTTCTGCCACTCATTGTCACAGTCTATGCAAAGCCACCATTCGTGAGCTATGTCCACCTTCGTCTTCCGCAGTGGGCACGCTCCTCTAGAGAGAGGCTTCTCAAATACGCAAAAAACCTGCCGTCAAGTGCGGAAATGGAAATCACAGCTCTGAAATGGGTCCTTCCTCGAGTGACAAGACTTCGTGCAGGCGAGTTAAGCATACACCAAGGGACGGTGACCGGGGCGATGACTTTGCGCAGGACTGTCTCCGAGCAGGCCATAGAGGCCAAGAGATGGTATCACTGGAGTCCCTACCGGAAGTTTCTCATCAGCGGCATGGCTGGTGCAAAGACGCAAGAGCCAAACGCGTTTCCTGGCGTGTTGGAAAGCATTGCTCGAAGTTGGCCGTCGACCCGAAAGGCTCTAGAGGATGAAACACGTGCACCATAATAGGCTAATAGAGGGTCTCTCACAAGGCGCCTTGGGTCAAGCTTGGTACGGTGCTCTGCACACGGTTGCAACCATTTTCCTGTCGGTGTGCTTGGCTGAGCTGTTACGGTGACAGTAGCTGCGGACGGCGGCTTGAGAACAGCCAAGCCGAGCCAAGAGAGCGACGAGGTGCAGCTGAGCGTCAAGCATGCACGCCAGGCAGCTGTGACTGGAGACGTAGCAGGCAGTGCAGAACGTGTCAGAAGCTTTGAGGCATCCAATTGGCAACAGAAAGATTCTGCCATGTCAGGATTGTTCTGCGGCTCTGGTGGCTTCGGTTCCTGAGGGAGAAAGTAGAAGCGATGGACCAACGTGTCAAGCAACGGCGCGTACCAACGTCACCGCGACCCTTTAGCGTTAGGGTGAGCTAGAAGTTGAGGCCGCTTCGTGGAAAAAAGCACCGATAAGAAGAGCTCACCTCTTTCTCTTGCGACACCCTCTGTCCTCTCCTGCAGACGCAGAAGTTTCCTGATCATTGCGCTTGTGATCCTAGGGACTTCACCTCGCATATACACGAATCTTACACCCGGTGAGTGAGACGCTCATCTGATCTGACCTGCACACCGCACGCCCCGCCAATCTCCCCACCAATTCCACGACCCAACCCTCGCTCACAAGTTTTTCTTGCACTCAACTTACAGCGCCATTGAAGACCCTTTACTAAACCAAGATTATACAGAATCTCTATTTTATACGAAAATGGCCAACGCTCTCGACCACCTTGACCGCCGCACTCGCCATGAGTGGTTGGCTGGTCTCAACACCGAATACGTCCCACCCCGCAACCATCGTCGCACCTCAATCATTTGCACGATTGGTCCCAAGACAAACTCTGTCGAGAAGATCAACATGCTACGTCGTGCTGGTCTGAACATTGTGCGCATGAACTTCTCGCACGGCTCGTACGAGTACCACCAGTCTGTCATCGACCACGCCCGCGAAGCTGAGCGGTCCCAAGCGGGTCGACCAGTCGCCATTGCCCTCGACACCAAGGGTCCTGAGATCAGAACCGGAAACACCGTTGGCGATGCCGATATCCCCATCAAAGAGGGTACCATTATGAACATCTCCACCGACGAGAAGTATCAAACTGCCTCAGACGACAAGAACATGTTCGTTGACTATAAGAACATCACCAAGATGATTCAACCTGGTCGTGTCATTTACGTCGATGATGGCATTCTCTCTTTCCAAGTAGAGGAGATCGTCGACGACAAGACCCTCAAGGTTCGCTGCATGAACAATGGCAAGATCTCCTCTCGCAAGGGTGTCAACTTGCCCAAGACCGACGTTGATCTTCCCGCTCTCTCTGAGAAGGACCAGGCCGACCTAAAGTTCGGTGTCAAGAACAAGGTCGACATGGTGTTCGCTTCGTTTATTCGTTCCGGCGACGACATCAAGGCGATCCGCAAGTGTCTTGGAGAGGAAGGAAAGGAGATTCAGATCATTGCCAAGATTGAAAACCAGCAGGGTGTGAACAACTTCGACGAGATTCTCAAGGAGACTGACGGTGTAATGGTTGCTCGTGGCGACCTAGGCATCGAAATCCCCCCTGCCCAAGTCTTCATTGCCCAGAAGATGATGATCACCAAGTGCAACATTGCGGGCAAGCCAGTCATTTGCGCAACACAGATGCTTGAGTCGATGACCTATAACCCTCGCCCAACTCGCGCCGAAGTTTCGGACGTTGGAAATGCGGTTGTTGACGGCGCCGACTGCGTCATGCTCTCTGGTGAGACGGCGAAGGGTGACTATCCCAAGGAGGCAGTCACTATCATGCACGAGACTTGTCTTCTCGCCGAAGTCGCTATCCCATACGTCAACTCGTTTGATGAGCTTCGCCGCATCATCCCTCACCCGGTGCCCACAAGCGACAGCGTTGCAATGGCCGCAGTCAGCGCTAGTCTTGAGCAGAACGCCGGTGCCATTTTGGTATTGACCACCAGGTACGCCCTTCAATGCCACAAATCTATGCTAACGACTCCCAGCTAACGTCACGTAGCGGCAACACTGCCCGTCTCATCAGCAAGTACCGCCCGGTCTGCCCTATCCTGATGATTACGCGCAACGACCGAGCCTCTAGGGTAAGCTAATTTGGACAAGACACAGGCTGTGTCTTCTGCGAATAGACTGCTGATATTTTTGCACCAGTACTCTCATTTGTACCGCGGCGTGTACCCCTTCCTATTCGACGAGGAGAAGCCCGACTTCACAAAGACCCCATGGCAAGAGGATGTCGACCGCCGTTTGAAATGGGGCATCATGCAAGCCATCAAGCTGAACGTACTTCAGCGTGGTGAGCCCGTCGTCTGTGTGCAAGGATGGCGCGGCGGTATGGGACATACCAACACGATCCGAATCGTCCCTGGTGAGTCTTTCCAATTCTGTCAAATCCACGATCCATAGTCTCTCCCAATCATTTAAACATCCCACGGAAAGTACCGCCAATTTTGAAGGACAGCAAATAACTGACACGTCTCTCTTCAGCTGAGCCTGACCTAGGTCTTGCCCAAGACGCATGAGTCACATGAAGTCAATCGACGCAACCGCAACTTGAAAGTATCTTAGGCGTTACAGACCGTTGATAGAAGCAGGAAGAACTGCCAGATGACCCTATCAGGAGAGCTTTGAGAGGGCATACTCTTGCATGAATGAACAAAAGAGGCTCCTTTCATGCGATCTCTTCAATGACTTTCCCTCGTAGCGAGTGCCGTACCTCCACGGGACAATTTTCAGCAAGGGTCGCACCCTATCTCCATAACTCGGCTGTTCAAAGCTCATGACCGGCCACGTAGTTCACCTGTAGGCTGCAGGTGGTTTCGCTGTTCTCAACGGCAGGTCCAGCAAACACATTGCCCAGCGACCGTCCCCTGCTGTTCGCTGCGTAGCTAGACAGACCGAGAACCGGCATGCGTGGTACAGTGCCCGGTCCTGCTTGGCTGCTTATCGACGTCCGTTTTTGAGCTGGAAGCCGTGGAAGCTTATTTGCATGCAGCAGCGTCAGTGACCGCTGGCCGTCACGTGGGGCGTGCAGGGCAGCTCTCGTCATGGATTCCAGACTGCGTTGCAAAGCAGGTGCGCTAGACAGACACCGAACAAGGATTCTTCGTTTGCTTTGCACGAAGTCTATCGCTCCACCTGTTTCTATATGAACCTAGCTGCCTGCTCGAGCGAGCGTTTGGTGAGTAGCTCATTATCCGCTTGTTTCTCTTGCCTGATATTAACAATCATGCAGGGCACATTGAACCATCATATCCTCCAGACACCTTCTGGTTGTCTTCACCCCTACTATTCGGTAACAGTCTCTCCAATTGACCCCAACCTGCAGATGCATGCCCGAATTTCAATCCACCCTCCCCTGGATCAGGATACTGTTGTGCCTGCCGACCAGCAAGACGTCAGTATTCGAACCTGGAACCAGCCACTCCGTTTACTGACAGGTCTAGGTCTCCTTTACCGCTCTGCTTGAAGTAGACCCAGCATCAGCCGATGCTCCGGAGACTTCCCGAGGTGATCAGTGGCGTGTCGAGGTCTGGCATGACCAGCAGCAAGATCAGAAATGGACAGCACTAGCATTGGATCCGGTGACTGACGGTCTTCCCACCAGCCGTGGCGCAGAGTCTGCTTCCAAAGGTCACAGATGGTTCAGAGCAAAGCTGAAGAGACCTACTCACAAATCAAGTCTCCAGTTCACCATTCGTTTCCGGAGCCGAAACGATGAGACCTGGCGCTGGTTGAAGGACGCCACCGGCGCCCCGGACGGAAAGGTCATCTTCCAGACCCCCTTCGACAGTCAACTGACCCCACCGGACTTGATAGAGGGATTGGGTTCCGAAATCAGGTGGTCACAGCAGGAAAGTGACACTGCAGATACATCGGTGTGGCTGCTCGAATCCCCAGTTGCGGCTGCCAAGGATCCGGTCAGCGGACGGACAAAAACGTCTTTCGGCACCCCTGCCAATTTCACAAGATGGTTCTCTTTGGTTAGACTGTGGTCGCCATGGATTGCTCCACGACAAGGGCGAGGTAACGTCTTTGCAGAAAAAGAAGGTTTGCTGTACTCCTTCCAACGCGAAGATGGTCTGCATCTTGTGGCTCTGGCTATCAGTGGCGTTGAGAACGTCCAAACTCTACTCGTGGATGATAATGGTAAACTTGCAATTGCTAGTCGAAACGATCGCCAAAATCCTGGAACAGCAAGAGTATGTCTCGCGCTCGGCAAGTCATTTGATGAAGCAAATGCCGCAGCCATATATCTGGCCCGCAAACTTGTATCGCAACTCCTCCCAGTATCTGCGGAAGAGCAAGAGACTGTGGAAGCGTCCGCAAACAAAGCGACCTCTACAGATGTCAAGGCAAGCTGGGCGGAAGACTGGTACGATGGCTTTACTTACTGCACTTGGAATGGTCTTGGTCAAGACCTTACCGAAGAGAAGGTGCGAACAGCACTGTCCTCACTGGAGAAGAATGGCATCAGCATCACGAACCTTATAATTGATGACAACTGGCAGACGCTAGATAATGAAGGCCAGAACCAGTTTCAGAGAGGCTGGGTTGAGTTTGAAGCCAACAAGCAGGGGTGGCCGCTGGGCCTGAAAGCAGCTGCTACCAGCATCCGTGAGAAACACCCTTCAATCAAACACATCGGCGTCTGGCACGCGATCATGGGCTATTGGGGTGGTATTTCGCCTACTGGTGCCATCGCAAAGAACTATAAGACGAGGAAGGTCCAAAGAGTCGGCGTCGGTCCTGGTGAAGCTCTCGTTATCGACGAGTCTGACATCAGCCGGATGTACAAAGACTTCTATTCCTTCTTGGAGGGCTCCGGCATCGACAGCGTCAAGACAGACGCGCAGTTTGCCATCGACGAACTTGACGAGTCATCAGCCAGGCGCGATCTTACAAACGCCTATCTGAGCGCTTGGAGCGTTGCTCAGCTGAGATACATGGGAGCTCATGCAATCAGTTGTATGAGCCAGGTACCACAGATCATCTTCCACAGCCAGCTTCCCCAAAATAAGCCTGCACTGATCCTTCGCAACTCGGACGATTTCTTTCCGAATGTACCAGAGTCACATCCATGGCATGTGTTCTGCAATGCGCACAACTCGTTACTCACGAAGCATCTGAACGTTTTGCCGGATTACGATATGTTTCAGAGCAATCACCCATGGTCAGGATTCCACGCTGCGAGCAGAGTAGTGTCAGGTGGTCCGGTGTACATCACAGACGAGCCGGGCAAGCATGACACGGCTCTGATCAAGAAGATGACTGCCCGGACCGTACGCGGCCAGACAGTGGTGTTGAGACCCAGTGTTGTAGGCCGCAGCGTTTCCCAGTACATTGGCTACGAAGACGAGCGGCTTCTGTTGATCGGCGCCTTCAATGGCTATGCTGCTACTGGGAGTAGCTTTATGGGCGTGTTCAATTGCCGCCCTCACGAACTCACAGAGCTACTTCACCTCAAACAGTGGCTAGGGACGGAGAACGGGGAGTGGATTGTGAGAAGTCATCAAACAGGCCTCATTGGATCTGTCTTGAGCAACCAAAAGCCTGAAGCAGCAATCGAGGCGATCACTCTTGTTGGTGCTGGATGGGATGTGCTTACTGCCCGGCCAGTCGTGTCTGTGAAGCGCGGCGACGACTCGCGTCTAATCCGGGCTGCAGACTTCGGTCTGGTCAGCCAAATGACTGGCGCTGCTGCCATCTTGGCTTCAGAGGTGGCTCTTCAGGCAGGCCGTCTAAAGGTGCAGTCTTCACTGAAAGCTCTTGGCACCTGGGGCGCGTGGGTGGACGGCGATATCGATCTAGACGCTTCAATCGTGACGATCCAGAATAAGCCTGTGCCAGTCGAGACAGTGAAGATTCAGCCCAATGGTGTGCTCGAGGTGGACCTTGAAAGGGCATGGGAGGCGCTTGGCTCTCCGTTCAGCTACAGCAATGAGCTGACGGTCACTGCATTGCTCAAAGTCGACTGAATGGGCCTGTCTTGTATTTAATCCAAGTCGAATGCGAGCACCCCATGATGCCCATGTGCGCCAACATTCTTGTGAGCTTTTTTAGGCTTCTTCCGCGGCCGGTCGCTATCGTCGCTATCGTTAGCTACATCGCTGTCGTCGTCGTCGGGACCGTTGGGACCGTCACTATCGAGCGACTCGGCCTCGTTACTAACGTCACCTCCGTTAAGCTGCTGCTCTCCTTCCTCGTCGTCGCCATCTTCGTCTTCTTCGTCCTCGTCTTCGCCAATACTAGCTTGACCATCGCTTGCCAAACGCCATACCTTGACAATCTCGCCTCCCGCGCTGATCAATCGCTGGCCTCCCACCTCGAAGCCCACGGCGACAACACCTTCAATCCCACGCTCATCGTGACTGAGTTCACCCACGACATTTGCAACGACAGCCCCCTTGGAAGTCCCCCGCAACTCCACAATCTTGACAACGCCACTCGCAACACCCGCGGCTACAAGCCTGCTCTCGGCGCCCTCAATCTCAGGCATAGCAGCCAGACACTCGACGCCAGAATCATCGTCGCCCTGCTCTCGCGAAATCGTCACGCCCGTCGATCGATCGTCCCACTCGCCGCGCTTCCACAGGCCACCTATGCCCTCGGACATGCCTACCAGCACCCTGTCTTCTCTACTTACGCGCAGAGCAGTGGCGGAGAGTAGCATATCCCCCTGATCAAAGCTAGTCTTTATCACACCCTTGTGCGCATCAATAGCAGCAAGCGTGCTCCCCGCAATACTAACAAACTGCTTACTCTCCCCGCTAGAAGAACTCTTACTCGGCGGCAGCGCCGCCAGCGCAGCGATGGTCTCTACATTCTTCGGATCCTCCTCCGTCTGGTGCGGGCGCAGCGTCTTACTTGGTCTCGCGGCGGGAATCAGGCGCGCGCCGAACGCCGTGCTCGTTCGCGCGAGAGTGTAAATGTATACTGCGCCGCCGTCTGTGCCGATGACCAGCGTCGTGGGGTTGAGGATGAGCATCGCGCTGGGCCAGGCGTCGGTTTCTAGTGCTGTGATGGACGGGGGGAGACGGATTTTGCCTACGACACGGCCTGTGTTTGCGTCTGCTGCTTTTACTAGGCCGTCTGTGCCGGTTGAGAAGAGGGTGTTGCCGTCGGGGGCGTAGGCGAGGGCGCGTACGGAGCCGTTGTGTCTGCGTGTTGCGAAGACGGTTGTTATTTCGTTTGAGACGGAGGACTGCGAGGAGGTGGAGCTGCGGCGGAGGAGGGAGCGTGCGGGGGCAGTGGATACAACAGAGCCATTTGTCTTATCGTGGCGCTTGTTCGTGGGGATGTCGGGACTTGGGGATCGCTGGGCAGTTGGGGGTTCAATGGGCGGCAGACGGTATGTGTGGACGTGGCCAGAGGAAAGACCGGTAGTGAAGAGGCACGGCTCTACTGGGTGCGGTGCTAGACAGAAGATGTCGTGGGCGAGAGGCAAGCTGCATACATTTTCGTACATGTTGGGTCCTCGCGGAGTGGTTTGTGGGACGCAAGGGTCTGGTAGAGCCAGCCGTGCAATTGAAGATTGTCGACTTTTTTTCGTGGATCTTGCATGCGGCTCTGCGGAAATGGGCTGCTCACCTCGTAGGGCTGATCTCGGGAAATCTGCCGCGCATCGTCCTTGCGTGTCCGCCACGCGTGGTGAATGTCTTTAGCTGTTTGCCGGGAGCTCTAGATGCTCATTCTAAGGTACCGAACATTGATCGGGATTTTTTCATTCCTCAGCGCAGATTGTAATCTCGTGATTTGTACGGTGTTGGCTCGGGCTAGCATGTGCATTTTGTCTATCATCTGCACCGGTGTGGGTCTTGGTGACGCTAGCATGTAGGTAAGCGCGCACTTGCCTGGACATGTACCCCATGCAGTCACTGAATAGGCATTCCCAGAAGCCCAGTTCTGGCTTGCCAGACTGCGGCGATTGAGTCACTGTATTTATCAAGAGGTCGCGCATCTCTGACCGGACTGCATGGATCCTACTACTGTGACCTCATCAACGAGGACGCACAGGCCACAGAATCACCAGCGTCAAGGCTCGAGAAGCGCTTGACCTGCACGCAAAGCAAGGATAGCCTGGACGCTCACCCAAAACCAGCAGTCTGACCTGGTCCTTCAAAGACGGAGCGCCTGTCATACACCGTCGGCACGTGGCTAAATCAAGGTTCGCTCTAGAACCAGGTCTGGGTGAACATTCCTGCTTCGTGGCGCTTGTGCACAGCAGCATGACCGAAGCCTTGGTAGCCTTTCGCGACAAGCTTTTGCAAGGGATCAGTAATTCCAGGTAGGATCTAGCCTCTCGTGCCTCTGATCGCGCGAGAGCTGCGCGAAGTTAAATTTGGCACAAATTTGGAAGCGAATCGGAGGACATTGATGGTCATTGTCTTTGTAGCGTCCAACCTTGCAGAGACAGGTGGTACCGGCTTTCCTTTGCGCGATGACACACTAAGACGAGGTGCGGGCCGTGTGAGCGCTTGAGAAATGCCGAGCTTGCTCATACAACCGGTTGAAATGAACATCGTACAGCCTGTGAGCAAGCAGTGTGGTAGCGCCTGTCGGTGATGGCTTTCACGCCGCTGCTTTGTAATCTGCAAGGGGAAGCTTGGTTCAATGCGTCGACAATTGAGTCCCTGATGGCCAAGCTCCCAGGCACGCGTGACAAGAGGTGTCTTGACGCGGATGCTTGTTGCAGTGAGGGCGAATAATGACTCGCGCGAGGGAGCAGCTGAAAGTCTTGAGAGAAGCGGCGGGGCGCGTTGGTGACGGCAGAATGAAAAGCCTTGGCCAATGCCACGCCGTGATCAAGCTCCCTAAGCCCTACGATGCCCTCACTTGTGATTCCGCTTATCCAACGTCAGACGTCTGTCGCTGCAGGACAGCATGGCAAGCACGGCATGCTCCAGGTCGCAAGCGCTCGTGCATCGCTTTTGCAATGCTGACGCCCAAAGGAGAAAGGCAACCGGGCCTAGAGTGCCACGAGTGCGCAACAAGGTTCAGCTGGCCCGTCCATGGCGGTTCAACTGAAGCACCTGCAACATCGCTTGCCTCCGACGCGGCCTGTCATGATAGGTCGCTATTGCAACGACGGCCACATGGCTGTGCCGCGCCTGACAGAAGCGAGAGAAGACGTCTGGAAACGCGGCATCGGGCTCTACGATACAACCTGGACGCATCGGGGGACCCAAGACATGGACAGACGCCCCGACCTTGGCGCATCAAGACAAGGTGGAATTCCATCGCTGCAATTCACATTGTCGCCTATGTACAGATCACGACGGCGTCATGGAGATGATCCTTGCATTGATGGCCTGCGACGAGAACAAAGAGGCAAAAATCAGCGAGGGTGAAGTGGTCTCGATTCGCATCCTTGTCCATCCAGGTCCCCAAGCTAGGCCATCTCCACCAGGTCAAGAGCAACCGTACGCAACCTTCGCTTTCAACCAATCCTTGCCCGTCCAAAACATTTCTCTCACTGCGTGGATCCATCTGGGGGCTGCTTCCTCTCTCCCAAGACATATAGAAGCTTCCGTCGCCCTAGGCTCTTTCTTCCTCCATATCCTTCCACCCTCCCCCCACCCTCTTCCTCCTGTACGTCTTTGAAAAACTCCTCTGCGCACTTCATCCACCGCCGCAGACTCGAAAATGGCCGACCCCACCGTCAACATGTCTCTCTTCGACGGCGTGGATCCTGATTTGGTCGCTGCCGCCGCCGATGCTTTGGCGGAATGCGCAGGTGGCGGCAATGACTATGATCCAGAAAACTTGGGCGTGCGCATTTCCTCCATTTTCGTCATCCTGGTCACGTCGCTCTTCGGTAAGCATTCACTCTGAGCAATGGCCTCACGGAACCGATGCGCTAACAAGTTTCCCCCCAGCTGCCATGTTCCCGGTCTTTGCGCGTCGCCATCCATCCAAGTTTGTCCCAGAATGGGCATTCTTCGTCGCAAAGTTCTTCGGTTCTGGTGTCATTATCGCGACTGCCTTTATCCACTTGCTGGCTCCTGCTGAGGAGAATTTCTATTCGCCTTGCATCGCTACTTCTGACTTCATCACTGTCGGCTACCCATGGCCAAGTGCAATCGCGCTCATGACCATCTTCGTCCTCTTTTTCATCGAGCTCATGACTATGCGCTACGCTAAGTTCGACGCTCCTAGCAGCGATGCTCCGGATCCAGCTGCCGACATTCTCAGAAAAGGATCCGCCGACCCTGGCAAGATTGACTTCAAGACTAGCGGCCTACCTGGCGAGAATCACCTGGCTCATGCTCATGAGCACATCGACAACGACGAGGCACTCAACAAGGCTGAAGCCGGCGCTGGCGGTCTGACTGCCTTGGAAAACTACTCTGCCCAGCTCACCGGTATCTTCATCCTTGAATTCGGTGTCATCTTCCACTCGGTCTTCATTGGTCTGACTCTGGCCGTCTCCGACAACGAAGAATTCAAGATTCTCTACATTGTCCTTGTGTTCCACCAAATGTTCGAGGGTCTCGGTCTGGGATCGCGACTCGCCTCAGTGCCGTGGCCAAAGGGAAAGCAATGGACACCTTACATTCTTGGAGCTGCGTATGCTTGCACCACCCCAATTGCAATTGCGATTGGTCTCGGTGTCAGCTCCACCATCACCCCTGGCTCACCAACTGGCCTGATCACTAATTCTGTCTTTGACTCCATCTCGGCGGGCATTCTGCTCTACACCGGTCTCGTTGAGCTCTTGGCTCATGAATTCATGTTCAGTCCCGAGATGCGTCGCGCCAGTATTCGACACGTCCTTGCTGCTTTCGTCACCGTCTGCCTTGGTGCAGGTCTCATGGCTCTGCTCGGAAAGTGGGCTTGATCGGTGTGTGTCGGCAGCGCAACCCAAGTTGGACCGACACGGTGGAAGAAGGCGTTGATGACTTCATGAGGTTAATGGTAAATTCTCTGGCACGAGAATCTGGTTGGGTCAATGGTCTGCTTTCCAGCGAGTATAGATGGCCTGTCTTTTCGCTCTTTTTCTTCTCTTGATACCCTTGAATCTACGTGATGACTCGCCGACATAGATGCAGAAAGGGGAAGATTGTACGATACAGGCCCAAAGTCCACAAAAATACAGATTCACTCATTCACTGGTCCATCTCTTTTCGTGTATTGCATTCTGCATCGTTGCTTACTGCTTCTGCATGATGCATGCAAAGCTGGCCCTTGCGATCTTTTTGGTTCGCCCGTGAGCTTTGTCTCGCGTCACTTGAGCTGCAGGACGAATTGTTTGTCAAGCGAGCTGTAAGGGTCACTGATGCGCGGCGAGTGTTACAACATTTCCTTGTGCTGGTCTTTCGTGGTTGAAAGGCGATCAAATGAGTCTGCAATGGGTACAATCTGCTGACACAATCGTGAGGAGATTGGACCTCATGTTCAGGTTGGCCATTAGGTCTACGCTGCTCTGCTCTGCCCTGCCCTGCCGCTATCTGCACTGTTCTGACTGGGCTCTACGCCTGGACGTATTGCGCTCGCTGCTTAGAAGGTGGGTATGCGTCTACCGCTTCCCCAGGTGACCCCTTTTCGGTCTTTTCAGACTGAGAAATCTGGGCAAGTTCTGTGCTTTCCAGGCTCTTGCTTGGCATTCATTTCAAAAGCCACTGATGTCTTGCCATTATCTTTTTCTCTCTTTTCTCTCTTCTCCATTTCTGAGTATCGAATCCGACTCGTCGCTCAATAGGTACACCCATTCAAATTCATGACATCAAGTATCTCGAGCATATGCCGCATCACATTGCAATTTTTCACTACGACTACAACCCTCGACTCGAGGATTCAAACACGAGATGGACTTTCATCACCTGGAACGAAATGAGTCCTCGCTACGCTAGTTCGATCACTAGGTAGCCCTGGTAGTATGGCTAGGTCGGTGCCAACAACGTTGCGGCGTATGGACCTAGATGGCCAGGGGGGGCAGCCAGCCACGCACGCTACTCACGCCGCATTCGACCGTCTCAGCAGTGGACGGCAGCCCCGAAATTAAATGAGCACACGCAACTTCGGGCGAGGTCATGGACGGCTCCGAACTACGTCGTAGGTGCATTCAGTAGCGTAACATACGTAGCCAGGTAGCGTGGGTAGGTACGAGAATAGGTACTGAATCTTGGATACTACGCCCAGTACGCTACTGCGCACCTGCGTCCCATTTGTCCCGTGCGTTCAACGGTGGCGAGGTCGATGTGTGGGTGAGTAATGTTGAGATTTGACTCTTGAGCTGGCGTTTCTGTGTTTGAGTGTCGTGTGTGGTCTGTCGTGGTGCTTCTCGTTGCTCTGTCGTAGGTAGGTATGTACGCTCCATTCTCTACTCTTTGCCCGAAGAACGACTCGTGCTGCTCGTTCTTGTCGTTTACCGAGTCTTCGGCCGCTATTCAAACTGTGTTTATTTGAGAGGTACACGTACGGGTTTTGTCTCGGCTGGACTGGCTTGCACGGAATTCGGGACGTACTGTATGTAATGAAGCGGCGTCGACCGTGGAGCTAAGATTGACGGTTGTTAGGACTGGCGGCTGTTGAGCCTGCGGTACCTACCTAGGGCTTAGCTTTGCCGTAGATAGATAGCGCTGGATCGGATTTATATTGGATTGAATCGAGCTGGACGAGGCTTGGCTGGGCAGGTTTGGTTTGGCACGGGTTGGATGAGGGCTCAGGTGAGACGGTAAATACTAGATCTTTGCGTAAGGTACCTATGTAGGTATATAGATGCCAACGGGCGGAGGGTGAGCGATAGCCGTGGTGCTGCTTCATAATCACAGGTCTGAAAAAAGTGTGCTAGGGCAACGAGACGCCGAAGATGATGTTTGATCCAATGATGTACGCCGTATTATTCTTTTTACCCTCCAGAACTCCCTGAAATGCGTTTGTGAGAAACTTATGCTGTATGTACATGTACCTACTACCAGTCTAATGCACTTGTAGGTCCTCCCCACCGCCAACGGCTGAAACGCCAGCTCCCTCACCCCATGAGCTGACTGCAAATCTTGCTCCTCGCACGAATGCGAGGACCAAAGAGGACGAGAACCCATGGTATAGTGCTCAGAATAAACGCAATGCCACCCAACAAGCTGCTCGCCCCGCCAATACCGAGCGTAATGTACATTTGCTCAGTGAAGAGCGGAAATGCGCCGCCGAGCATATTCCGGCAAAAGGACTGCGCGGCAATGGCGCTCGATGCATATGGTCCATAGGCATCGGCCAGAAAATTAAAGGTAGACAGGTAAATCTGGAAGATGCCGACGGTGGCAATGGCGATGCCTATGGCTGGGACGATCCAGTGGACAGAGGCGTACGAGCCTGACCAGCCGAACCAAAAGAGACCAATGGGCAGAGCAAGGGCCTCGAAGCAGCAAAAGTAGAGTCGTTGCTCGGGTCCTGGCTTGAGCAGACCTCGCTTCGCTGCGAACTTCTCCTGGTAAATCGACAGCAGTGTTGACAGTACGGCTGCCACCATGGTCGCGGCAAAGAAGGAGTTGGCTTGCTCGAGGTTGAAGCCGTAGGTGGTCTGAAACACGTATGGAATGGCCGAGAAACTGAGGTAGAGAACGGCCCAGCAGAAGGATATGAATAGAGAGAAGGCGGTGACGACAGGTTCAGTGACGAGGAGAGTGAATGGTCTGGCGACTGATACGCGGATCATGACCAGAATTGAGGTCCGCTCTTCGTCCTCTCGCACCTTCCAACGGATTCGTCGTACATCCGTCGTCGGTTTTGAGTCCGCTACAGCGTCGGTGCTGGGAACCGGTACTCCATACAATCCGTTGGCCTCCCGGGCGTCGTACCACTTGTTTAGGACCGCTGCTTTTCGCGACAACAAGACCGATCCGCGAGATTCGTAGAAGAAGAAGTAGATGAAGATGAGGAGGACGCCAACAACGATGGCGTGAGTCCAAAAGACCCAGCGCCACTCTACACGCTGCGCGATGAAGCCGCAGATGAGAGGACCTAGGCCAGTGCCAAACAGGACACCGCCAGTAAAAATAGTCATGGGCATGTTCCTATCGGGACCTCGGTACATGTCGGCCACGACTCCTCCCACCATTGTCGAAAAGGTAGAAGAGGCGCAGCCTGCCAACAATCGAGCAATCATCATGCCACTGTACAGTCGAGTGACTGCGCAGCAGATCTGAAAAACCAGCCATAGAAAGCCGGTAATGACGAAGATGGGCCTTCGTCCTGCAAGCTCGCTAAAAGGAGCTAGGATCATAGGTGCAATGGCGAAGCCGACGGTGAAAATGGTGATGCCGACCAAGGTAGCGACCCTCGAGGTGCCAAAGTACTCGTCAAGTTGGCCAACGATGGGAGCATACATGCCCGAGCAGTATGCCGTGAAGGCTGTAGATACCGTTGATATCCATAGGAGTGTCAATTTCCGCGAATTCGGCCAGTCGAATGGATTTTGATATTTGCGAAGGTCTGGTTCCGGGATACTGCTGATGGTAGACGAAGGGAGAATCTCAGTATGCCACGTCAAATATCGCCATTCGATGACACCATCCTTCAATGAGGGTCGGTTCTCATTCTCGTCTGACGATTCCGGCCTGGACAGAGTCGTGTCGTGCTTTTCTTCATCGTGGTTTGGATGTTCATTTGAGAGCATGGTTTCCGCTGACGTTGATGCGGATAGCTCGCCAAAGGCCAATGGGTCTGAAAAGTTGTTGGGGCTCGAAGAGATCTAAAAGCCTTGACATCTGCAATGATGTGGTAATGACAAGACTGCGGTCAAAATTACTCACCTGCCGCAAGATGCACCCGTCGGAGCGATAGCGACGAAGTATGGTGCAGACTCAGAGTCAAATCGTATCATCCTGATTGTCGGGCAGGTAATTCGGCATTGCTTCGGGTCGGCATTGCTTGGTAAGCGACGCGGCGAGGGGGAGGACTAAGGCGATGCGCTAGGGCAGAAGGCATTGTGAAGAGGACGTCGTGCCTTGCAGCGATTTTAGTAATTGGTTTTTGATGGTTTCGATGCCATGGAACGTCGATAACAGCGTCGTCTTCGCGGCGGATGAGCAAATCATGGGTGTACCCATGCCATGCGGATACAGCGCTTACGGCATGCAAGACATGCGAACCGTTCATGCGCGAGTGAAGTCGGCTTAATAATGAGGTACCCGCTGTGCCCGCGGTGCCAAGCCTGTCTGCCCCTCCGTGCCCTCCATGCCCCGCCGTACTGTTTACAGCAATGCTATGCTCATGGTGATGGCCAGCTAGAGCACTTGACTAGTATTGAGGTAGCCAGTGAGCAAATACTGCGCGAATGATGAACTGTTCAACGGTATTGGACCAGTCCTCCCGGAGACGTACAGCAACTTGTGCCGCTCAGTACCTTGATCCTACAGTACTGTAGCTTACTCGTTGCATGGCGCTGGTGCTGCAAACCCCCCCAAGAGTGCGAACCAGTGGTGGCAGACGCAGGACGACGTGATGTGACGACCGCACAGTGACAGGACAATGTTGGAAGGCGTGCAATGGGCTGAGCGAGACCGCGCGACCTCAAGAGGTGACGCTTATGATTGGGATGTTTCGCGGTATAGCTGATGGCGTGCTCAATTGAGGCGCTCTTTATAACGCCGACGAGACACTCTTTCACGAATTTTCTTCTTCTTTATTGCCCCAGCACCTTCAACTTGCCCCTGTCTCCCCCCCATCTTCATCCCTTTCAATCGCATCCACAATGGCCGCCCGCACTGAGCCCCTCCGTCTTGGCTACGTTGCCCCCAACTTCCAGGCAGAGACCACCAACGGCCCTATTGACTTCCACGAGTTCATTGGCAACCAGTGGGTCATCCTGTTCTCGCACCCCGAGGACTACACTCCCGTAAGAGCCTCTACACGCTGCATCACGTCCAACAAGACGTTGCGCATGGCAAACGATGCGTGGAAAAAAATCTCACACGACTCTAGGTCTGCACCACCGAGCTCGGTGCTTTTGCCAAGCTAGAGCCAGAGTTCACCAAGCGTGGCGTCAAGCTGATTGGTCTTTCCGCCAACACCATTGACAGCCACTCTGGCTGGATCAAGGACATCAACGAGATCAGCAACACCACCCTCAAGTTCCCCATCATTGGCGACAAGGAGCGCAAGGTGGCTCTGGCCTATGACATGATCGACCACCAAGACGCGACCAATGTCGACTCCAAGGGCATTGCTTTCACCATCCGCTCCGTCTTCATCATTGACCCCAACAAGAAGATCCGCACCATCCTCTCATACCCCGCCTCGACCGGCCGCAACACTGCTGAGGTTCTGCGCATTGTAGACTCTCTTCAGACCGGCGACAAGCACCGCGTCACCACCCCCATCAAGTAAGTAGCCTGTGGAGCTCGCGCAGGGGAAGAGAATTTCAGCTAACAGTATTGACAGCTGGGTCCCTGGTGACGATGTCATTGTTGCCCCTCCTGTCAAGGACGAGGAGGCTCGCAAGCTCTTCCCTCAATTCCGTGCCGTCAAGCCTTACCTCCGATTCACTCCCCTCCCTGCCGAGCAGACCTCCGCTGCTGTTTGAGCAAGCCTTGCATGAAATAGTGTGGAGATTGGACAATACCCAGGTTCTCTTATGTTTGGACATACGAAAAGTTCCATATGACAGCTGCCTTGCGTTTCGGC
Organism: Taxillus chinensis; assembly: GCA_023512835.1. Lineage (NCBI taxonomy): Eukaryota > Viridiplantae > Streptophyta > Magnoliopsida > Santalales > Loranthaceae > Taxillus > Taxillus chinensis. The sequence goes on along the minus strand of JAKCVP010000403.1, from coordinate 102,290 downwards.
ATGGTCATTCCCACAAAGGGCCATACGAATGCTGCAACAGACTTAGAATAAAAAAAATTTCAAAACTTCGAAATGCCCAGTAAATATGTCCCTGTATGCGAGTCGTGTGTTGGACGAGCTCTCGCTTGAATGGGCCTCTAGTGGCCGCGGCAGAACATTCGGTATCATCACGTGATCGTGATTTCCGCGCCGCAAACTCCAAGTCATATCGTGGGCTACTTTCATATACGCCATGTAGTCCACACATGTCTACACCACATGTTCAAGTCGCCAGTGCTTGCAATATTACCGTGTCAGATTGAAGAGCATGAGACTGAAGACACTGGCCGTCTTCAGGCTGCATCGGGTAGACCTGCAACATGCGCTTGCCATGGGACAACCTTGAGTCTTACAACCACCAGATCGTGATTCAGTGCTGTTTGTGCCGCCACCTTGTAGTTCCTCTCTCAGGCATGATTGCTTCAGTCGTCGGGCTTGTGAGACTTCTGAGCGGACGGCGCGCGGCCATTGTCTCCCATGAGTGCCGGAGGCGCAGGCTGCGCGCCTGCCAGTGAAAGTCGGCCACCGTGGCCCATGCCTGAAAGCCACAGCTCCAGATGTAGGCTGGTGCGAGAGAGCAGGCGTGGCAGGGTACCCAATGACACGGTAACCGGCATGCAGAGGCTCCAAGCCGAGCGGGATCCACTGCGCCTTAACTTAGACCTGATCAGGTCCATGTGGGCCGCAGGAGGCGTTTAGAGGTGAGTCCGAAGGGGTGGTTGAGCCGCACGCGGAGGAGTTTATTCCACGTGTCAAAGGAACGAAGGCAGGTCGGACGGTCCGGACGTAGACATTTGTAGATTGTTGCATGCCACGTCGATGGGGGCCGGCAAGTCGACAGAGCGGTACGGGCGTGCGCGGAGCACCGGGAAGAGAAGTAAGCGATATTGGCAATTGCTGCAGGCAATATTGTAATCGAGAGGGCCAGCGTCATCGTGATGCAGGCGTGCAGGGCAGGGCAGGGCCGCGCAGAGCAGGGCGGCTGCAGGCTGTCGGCAGCATGAGAAACATCCGGGCCATTTCTGTGTCGAGCGTATCCTGAAGGGTGTCTAGCTGCGGTGCCGTGGCCGTCGAATCATCGCGCCGTCGCACTGCTGTGCGCTCCTGTGGCTCCTGTGGCACTTTGCGCGGCGAGCGCGGAGCCGCAGAATCTTGCGCGTACCGTGATGATCGCCAACCATTGGGGGCTTGCGTGGTGCTTGCTGCTTGGGTCCATGGGGCCCTCAGATTCAGGAGGAGGGGCGGCGGCGGCGGGCTGGCCACCAAAAGTCTAAAATTGTGCGTATCAGACTCCAACAACCCCGTCTCTCCCCTTGCATTGCTTGACATGACAGGTGCTGCCTTTGTCGACGGCCCGCCAACATCAAATCGTCAATAAGCGCCTCGTCGCCCACAGTTGAGCCACACCCTCCCTTTCCTCTCCCCTCCGCCCTGCCCGCTGCACCACTTCGGCGCCCCCAGACGACACTGGGCAGAGCCTGCATGGACATGTGATACTGTTGCGACCACCTGAATCCTCTCTGGACCGCGTCGTCATGTTTTGACAGAGCAACATTTTTCTGTCTCTAACGCGCCTTCCCCTGTCACGGGCTCGTTCCCCTTCGAGACACCGACAAAGAGACATGCTCATTCGCTCCTTCCCACTCCCTCTACTTCCACTCTCCAAGCAACATCTTCTCTCGCCTGCTGCTGCTCTCTCCCCTGCTACTTCTGCTATTCTCGAAACTTCCTCCCACGAGACCACCATCCTAGGACCCTGCCACCTTCAGCCTCACCTGCACTGACGGACCACGGTAGACCTGGAGAATGCCCACGCCTCCACAGCCTGGCACTGCGCCGCAAAACCCGAATTCCGCGGCAGGTGCCAGTAACTTGACCAGGCATCTATGCAACATTCAAAGAACTACAGGAACTCCTCCTCCTGGCTTGGTCGGCGCCTCTACCACCATCGTTGGGGACAAGCTCTACGTATTTGGCGGTCGCCGCCCTCTGCGTGCCCCGCCAGTCCTATCTCAGCGGTTATATGAATTGGATCTGATTCACCGGCACTGGACGAGAGTAAATGTCAGTGGAGATGTGCCCTCGCCTCGATATTTTCACAGTGTGTGCGGCCTGGGCGACACCAAGCTGGTCTGCTATGGCGGCATGGCCTTCATGTCCTTGAGCCAGGTTCAGGCTTCCCCCACAAAGGACAAAGCTCCTGCTGCAGACCCGCCAATCATCGTCATGTCAGACATTCACATTTTCGACATACCGACAAGGACCTGGATCGCCATAGATGCTGGGACCTCTCCGCCAGGACGGTATGCTCACTGCGCCGCCATCTTGCCCTCGACATCTATCTGGACATCTGCTACTGGTCACAAGTCCGCTCTACATCACAACCCTCAGACTGGCGCAAACCCAAATCAAGGCTCTGTGGGAATAAACATTGATGGCAGTGGCGGTGCTGAGATGATCATCGTGGGTGGTCAGGACGCAGCTTCAGGCTATTTGGATCAAATCTGTGTCTTCAATTTACGATCACTGAAGTGGACCTCGACATCTGCTTTGAACAGGAGCTGTGGAGCATATCGCAGTGTGGTTGCTCCCCTGAGTGGTCTAGACGGTCGCAAAGCTGGCAGTTTCAAACGAGGCTCTACCATTTCTGTATCTGAAGATGACGACGACCCAGAAGGGTCCTCGATGCTCATCTACTCAAACTACAACTTCTTAAATGTTGAGCTATCCCTCCAAATCCGATTGCCAGACGGTACGTGCATGGAAAAGTCCATGCAGGGCCAGGAAACGCCTCCAGGACTTCGGTTTCCCACTGGAGGTGTCATCAATGATCGTTTCGTCGTCTCGGGAACCTATATGACCTCTACCAAGCAGGAGTACTCGCTATGGATACTCGACCTACGCTCACTTACATGGTCACGCATGGAATTTGGTGGTGGGATTTTTTCCACTGGCTCTTGGAACAAAGGCCTGACGTGGAATCGCCGATCCGCCTTTGTAATCCTAGGTGACCGCCGACGCAACCTTGCTGAAGACTACCAGCTGCGCCGCATCAACTTTACGAATGTCTGTGTTGTGGATCTAGAGGCATTCGGCATGTACGAGAATCCCCGCCACACCGCCCCAACCTCATCCTATGTTTCTCGATCATCTTCGGTGCTTCCTTCGAAGCAAGATGCGGCGGCCAGTGGGCGCAACATCTTCCCGGCAGCACAAGATCTAGGTCTGGCAGTTCTCTCATCTCCCCAGTTGTCAGACATGGATCTCCTGGCCATTGGCGGTGAGCGAGTACCTGTCAACTCACATATCATCTCACGCCGATGGGGTCCGTACTTTGCCCAACTCCTGCGCGAGGGGTCTACGCTGTCTTCGCCAACGTTGGACACCAACGGGGCTGACGCATCTACGCTGCGCCCTTCGACATCCAACAACCGAACTTCATCCGTCACCATCACCGAGCGTCACGCTCACACAGCGTCCAATTCTTCCTCGCTGCATCCATCAGAAAAGCGCTCCTCCTTCTCTCCAAACCACCGTCGACAATCCACTCAGCCCAACGCCAGTCTGCAACGTCGCCAAACCCTTGACTTGTCTCCATCGAGCGATCCTGCTTCCCGTCCTCGCCAGCTGTACCTTCCCCACACTCTCCCCACAGTCCAGACTTTGGTCCATTACCTTTATACGTCTTCTCTCCCACCTTTGTCACTCGAGTCATCGACACCAGGCGCACCACTTCCGCCAAACTCGCCCGCATCAGGCGGCCTGGTTTCTACACCGCAGATTCTCTGCTCGTTACTGCAGATTGCTCGGCCGTACCGTGTGGACGGCCTGTTAGAAGCGGTGGTAGAGCGTCTGCACCAAGTCCCGGATGGCCGGCACACACCGGCCGTTTTCAATGCAGCGGCCATGGCAGCCGGCGGCGGCGAAGGTGTTCAGTTTGCAGGAGACTTTGCAGCACGGGCGACCATTGACCCTGCCACCGGTCTCCGAAGTCCGACACTGGGAATCACAGCCCCTGCGTTGGCCCAGCCAGTACGGCGACGCGAGGAAGAGGAGAGCGAGAGCGAGAGCGAGGGCTATAGCACCGAGAGCAGCGCCACGACAGACGGAGAGGGCACGCCGACACGGAACGGTCAAAATGGTGAGGAGGAAATGTGGACTGGAGAGCTGAGTGCCGTCGTTGGACTTCAGCTCCGTGGTCTGCGCGGATTACTTGAAGGTCGCAGAATCCGGGAACGGGAAAGTGGTGTCGGACTTGGGGTCAGTGGACATGAGCCTTGATGAAACCCTTGTGAGGAATTCAGGTTCATACCAAATCAAGATCAGAAGAGGAGGGATTCAGTTTTTTAAGCCAAGGTAGCCAAGTATAGCATTTACGGGAAATGAGTGATGAGTATATGCGAATAATCATGAGTGATGCCTGTCTCCTTTCTTCGTGTCATTGACTTCAGGTTGCCCTAAGATGCCGTATTTGCAACGTGTTGTCCACTGCATGGCCAGTCCGGCGGCTGTCTTGTCCAAGTACGAAGTAAGTATACACCTACCTATCTATGCAGAGACTCCCGTCCATGCACAAGACCATTCAGCGTCGTGGCGCTTTCCCCTTTACAATTACATCAAAGTCGGTGCACCCCAGCCCACGTTCATCTTCCCGACCACCAGCACACGCGCGCATGCAGATAAGGTAAGTAAGGTACTGTAGTAAGAAAGCAAACACCTCCCACAGGACAAACCTAATCGACTACCCATACTTGATCAACTTCCCCACGGCCCCAATCTTACCCCCAATCCCCGGCTCATACCCAACCTCGACAATCCCCTTGACAAACTCCCACGCCTTCCTCTTCGCCCCAGCCTGCCTCTTTGCGCCGGGATAGTCCAAGCGGCCCGGTATGCCGGTGTTGATCAACCGCGGAAACCGATCACGGCAGATACTCTTCAAATTACACAGACTGCGCAGACCCTCTGCGCCGCCGAAGCGGCCGTAGCCTGAGCCGCGCACGCCGCCAAAGGGCATAGAGCACATGTAGTAGGCTGCAAAGTCGTTGACGGCGACCATGCCCGCGGACACGCCGTGCGTTACCTTGTCTAGGTCTGCGCGTGATTTGCCGAAGACGGATGCGCCTAGGGCGTAAGGGGTTGAGTTTGCGATGCGGATTGCGTCGTCCACGTCCGCAGCGGGCATGAGCACGAAGACAGGGGCGAACAGCTCTTCTTGTGCTATTGGCATCTCAGCCGTGACGCCTGCGAGTAGTGTGGGCGTAAAGTAGTGGCCTTTGGGGTGCTTGGGGTGGTTATAGCGGGTTCCTCCATGGACTAGGTCTGCGCCACGGGTCACGGCATCTGCAATCAGGCGCTCCAGGTTATCGAATGTTGTGGGGGAGATGGAAGCGCCAATGTCCACATCCTCCTCTTCGTCGAACGCGCTACCTATCCGCAGGTTCTTCACACGCTCAGAGATGACGGACAGGATTGCTGCGTATGCCTTTGGTGTTGCGATGACGCGCTCAATGCCAATGCAGTTCTGGCCTGCAGATTGGAAGACACCACGCATCAGGATTGACGCTATCCGCGGCAAGTCTCGCGGTATGGCATCATCGAGGACAATTGCAGGATCCTTTCCACCAAGCTCGACACAGACAGGTGTGAGGGCTTGGGCGGCTGAAGCAGCGACATGATGCGCAACTGGCCGAGATCCAATGAAGGTGATGTGCGATATCTTAGGGTGAGACGTTAAATGGGGCGCAACAGATGGCCAGCAGGTAATCAATTGTATCAGGTTGGGGTCCTGGCCACACGCTGTGAGGGCGCCCTGAGCAATCCGAATGAAGTATTGTGCTGACCAACATGTCTGCTCCGAACATTTCACCACGATGCCATTGCCTGCGAAGATGGCAGAGATGATACCGTTTAGAAGGTTGTGGAACTATGCTTGTGAGTACAACACGTCCTGGGGCTGTTGGCGAAGATGCTTACGGGATAGCTGCCTCTGTTAGCATCTGTGACGACAGGGGGAAGCACTGTACTTACTTCCAGCTGACTAGCGCAGCGACAACACCCAAGGGTTCATAGACAACCTGTGCAGTTGTGTTAGCAGGCGCAGGTTAAACATTCGAAGAGGAGATTGGTACTTCATTCCTCTTGTAGGCCATGAGTAAACTGTTACCCCGTGGCTCTGGTTTGAGGACGTTTTCGCCATGCTTGATGGTCCATGCCAGTTTCTCCGTAGTCACGAGTACCTCGCCCATGGCCGCATCGACGCGGGCCTTGCCAGAGTCCATGCATGCTGCGCTGACGATCTCATCCTGGTGGTCAAGGATGTGTCTGGAAGAGTGAGTTTGATGCCGCTGACATGGTGTTAGAGGATAAGCATAAGCTCACCTTAGCATCGAAGCGAGGACTATTCTCCGCAGGGGAAAGCCGGTCAAAGCCCATGTCTTCTGCGCTTCCTCGGCTTTCGCAATGGCGCGATCGATGCCCTCTGCCGTGTGGGGGTTTACGCGACCCAAGAAGCGTCCATTGGCAGGGTTGTAACATTGGATGGCTGAGGAGCCAGGTATCTGGTTCAAGTCAGCCAGGGCGGTCTCGGACGCTGCTTGATACATGACGCAACATACTTGTATCGAAGCCTTATCGACGATTTCGTAGTCGCCAGGCTTTGTGGACCGCTTGCAAGGTTCCGGTATCTCGACTTCATAAGGGACAGGTCCTTCATCGACAAACAAGAAGTTGCGTACGGCCGCGTAGCCCAGAATCAACCAGAGAACACTGAATGACAGTGACACCGGCCACGGCACGCTGAGCATCAGCTCATACAGTAGCATCCTGCGCCGCTAATTAGATTCGAATCGATGAACAAAAACCCTCTTCTATGCTGTCGAAAAAGAAATGGGCTCAGGACGCGCTCAAGGCAATAACCAACGGCTACCCAGCGCAGCTTGGCTCAGGGGTGTTTCCTGCCCCTTTTTGGCCGAGTTTCCTCTGGGCATTGGGCTATACATAGTCCGAGAGCTGCCGCGCATTTCAGCAAGCCTTCGCTGTGTCTGGTATTCCAAGAGATCAAACGAGAATCATGTGATAATGCATTGATATTCATGGCGGTCATAGCAGTCATCAAGCCCTTCATCCGAGATGCAACCATGCTTCAACCAAGCTTTTTATCCCACTTCTTCAAGAACTTATTGACACCTTTATCCAATTTGTCAACCTTCCCCGAAAACGACTTCTCCTTCTCAGCATTCTTCTGAGATGCCTTCTCGTTCTTCGCATGTTTGCTAGCTTCCTCCTCGGTCGGCCTATAAACCTGACTATGGATGTCCCCGGGCTGCAACCCGCCCGGAATGGGTGTGTTCTTTTCGTAGCTAAATTGAGCGTAGTGATAAGGATTGTGAGCTGGCTGCTGCGCCTGTTGATGATACTGTGGTGAGTATCCGGGCGAAGGGGGAGGCTGCGAAGAGAAGGATGCCTGCGGATTATGCTGAGGATTGTGAGGATTGTAGGCCTGTGCTTGCGGCGGCGGGGGAGGGAATGCTTGTGCTTGTGGAGGAGCGAATGCTGGCGATGTTGGCTGCGAAGCATATGGCGGAGCAGGGCTGTGGAAGTGCTGTTGTGTCGCAGGAGGACTGATGGGTGGGCTTGCGAATGAGGTTGCGTAGTGGCTGGGCGGCCCCGGTTGATGAGCGTTTACCGGTGGAGGTGGTGAGAATGTCTGCGAGTAGGGTGATTGTGGCTGCGAAGGGATACTGTTGCTCTGCTGGTGATTCAGTCGCGTGAAGGGAGAGTAGCCGCCAATGGGACCATGCGCTGTCGCTTGGTCATGGTGTGGAGCACTGCTCAAGCCAGTACCCGTATCGGCGTCCACTGGAGGCGGTGTCTTCTCGCGATGTGATCTAGGCTCGGGTGCCGATGGCGCTGCAGGATTATAGGCGGGGACTGGCTGGTATGACTGCGCTGCTTGGGGCGCTGGGAATTCGTGTGGAGAGGCTTGTGTTGGCTGCTGCTGGTGCCCCTGCGGCGGAGGTGGAGGAGGAAATGACTGCGCGGTGCTTCCACTGGCAGTCCTGTGACCATAAGGTGACGATATAGCAGCTCGCTCCAGCTGTTGTACGACAGGACTGAGGGGCTCTTGGTGCCCGCCTTGGGTGTCTACAGGGCCGTCCTGAATATCGAGTCTGCCAAGCCTAGGAATTGTCTTCAGACTTGCGATCATCTCCTGAGCATCCTCGCTAGTCCAGAAGTACAGATCGGCCGACTGCAAGGGATACATGTACTGTCGGTCCTGCCTCGGATCGAAGGCCCGGACCTGCCACTGGCGATCGTCGCTACGAAGGAAGGATATGGAGGCCGTCGCTGGGCGCTTGTAGGAGTAGGTGATGCAGACATTCTCGAGGACTGAAGATCGAGGGTCAGTCATGGGCACGCAAATGGTTGTAGATGATTCAGCAAATACGCACGCCCCTCAAAGGCATCTTGATCTTGTGTGCCAGGATTGTTGGCGACTTCTATGCGGCCATGACCCGAAGAAGCATTATAGTGGAGATAGAAGTAGGAGGACTTCTCGAAGCGATCGTGGACCGGACGCTGACCGACGGGACTGAAGACACAATGAATATCTACATATCTGTATTTCTGGTGAGCAGCGCGATCAGGCTGGTGAAAGGTGTTGCGCGACTGACAGTGTTGAGAGGACGTGTTCTCCAGCCTGGGGAGGCATGCTTGCAACAGCGTTCGCCCTGGGCTATCCGTACGTGGGCACGCGAGGAGCGAAGAGTGAGTTCAATTGTTCAAAGTCCGCGAGACACACCTATATACCTACACGGTAGCTCTGCCGCTGTCAAGCTATTCTTACTCCCCACTAGATCTCGTCTGCCATTCGCGAGCCTCTGAGAGTCGTTGGCCTCGGCGGCTATGCCTGGCATCGGCCAATCACACGACGTTTCCGCCGCCCAGCTAACTCGAACAATTGGACGCATCACAATACTGACCTGCACAGATACTCATTCAAGATATCGTGCTCCAGCCAATCCGCATCAATCGCACCAATTCATCACACATACCACCGACCGCCGTCTCCGAAGCTGTTCAAGGCCGTGCAAGAGCTGATTAGAGAGTCCTCGTGCATGCGTCTGCCCTCGAGGGCCCTCACGCAAAAGTTTCCTACACACATCACTCCTTCGGCAACATGTCGCTTGTCCATCTGTCACACGTCTGTTCGCACCTTCAAAATGCGTCGCGCGCCCGTCTCGGCCTGACGTCCGTACCATCTACTACCCTCATCCTCTCTGTCCTTCTCCAGCTTCAAAATCAAGGCTTCATCTCATCCGTCACACGCGGTGGCCCACAACCTCCCCAACTGCTCACCACAACATCATTCCCACACGCAAACGTTCCCGCTGCACTGGACCCTGAACACCCCGACAGCGCCATTGTCACACAGGCAAACGTCGCATCGCGACGACTATGGTTAGGATTGAAATACTGGAAGGAGCAGCCCGTTCTCAGCGAGATGTCCATGATCAGCAGACCCAGACAAAAGATTTGGCTGGGCTATCGAGATTTGGAGAAGCTTGTGCTAGGTAGAGAAGCACGTTATGTCAATGGCCTGACAAGGACTGGCGAGTGCTTGTTCTTGAACACTGACAAGGGGGTCCTGGAAGCGAGGGAGTGTGTCGAGAAAGAATTGGGTGGCATGGCCTTATGTCGCGTTGCATAAGAAGCCTCATGAAGCTAGAAGAGACCAGAACTATGTACCAGTATAGCCATTGTGGTAAATCGAAGATGTATTATACACATGTACGAAAAGCTTTGGCGCCTACCCCAGGAACGATGCTCCACTTGAACGGGGGAATAAGTCACCTTATTGCATAGCGATTCAACACATCGATTCTTGGGAGCAAAACTGCTTGTTTGACAAGCTCGGTTTTCATTGGCTCTCAGCACGGTCTTTTTCACCTCTTCTGTCCACATGATATCTATGTGGACCCGACTGCAGCGTTATTACTCGATTCCGCCTGCTGAGTTGACCGAAGTGAGCGGCTCAGCAAAGACTAGCGTGACTGGGCTGGGGTGGGATAATGGTTTGGGTAGGACGACATGCTGGGACGCTTACGCTTCTGGTCTCTATGACTCCTGTAAGCAGAACGCTTTAAACCTGTCATGGCGCTGCGTTCGGAATCGTCGTGGATGCGACCGCTCACAGGCATACTATCCGCTGCTGTTCTGACTGGGCCTTCGCCGCGCGCGACTTTTCGAGCGTGGGTTTCGTTAGCTTGGTCGCTTGCCTTGCGCTTCAGCGTAGTTCGATGAGAAGACATCATCTGTTGAAAGGACGGAGGATCATTGAAATCGAAATCATGTCGTGGACCTCTCGCAGCGCTCTTGCAAGCATTGATCTTAGCGGTGAGGCGGTCAATCTCACTTAGGTGGGCTCGTTCGTCCCTTTCCATCTTGTCTTCGAACGCAGCACATTGAGCAGTCTGGGCCTCGTTGAAGCGCCTAATAATTTCCCTCTTCTCTGCTTCGAGCGCGAAAATCTCAGACAGTTTGCCGTGAGCTTCCATCTGCGCATTGCGGAATTTAGTGTCGTAGTACCCAGAAATCTTGAGCCAGGCCCTGATCTGAGGGATCTCACTCTCTGACAAGGCAGGCTCGGCCGCAGGATTGCTGTTGCTCGGTGTATCAGAAGCGGCTTGGGGAAGAGCGGCATCATCGTATGGTTGGCTAGAGAAAACACCATGCGCATCCAATTTATGGCCTACTGCAGCCTCCATCTTGGTTCTGGCGCGTTCGAGAGCGCGGCGACTCGCCTGTAATTGAACAATCGCAAATTCACCTGCTTGATTAATTAAATTCTGAGTTTTGATCTTGATACCGGATCCCTTTTTGGGCGTTTTCGTACTTTGTTCGCCGGTCCTGTCCATGATTTGTAGCGTGCTCGTGACTGGCAACACTAGACGACTCCTGACATTTTTTCGTTTTGATCTTAGCCGTTGTTTCATTATTGGGAAAGGATTGGGGGGTGCTTACAGGTCGTTCCAGCCAACTCGATGTAAGCCTCAAGGCGGATGACGGGTTGGGATGTGGAGGAAAAGAGGGTGCGAAAACTTTGAGTGGGTAGATATCTTCTCCACGGAATCCTCGTCTGAATTTCACCGCTTTGATTCACATCACGGGTCTTAATGACAACCAGCTAGCATGTCCGGTGGGTCAAGGGAGCCCTGCTCTGCTATACACATTCACGGTCAGAGTATCCCGTCATGTTGTCCGCAGAGATCACCTGCTTGTCGCTGTCCCTCAACATGTCCCTGATGAGGTTGCGCAACAACAACATCGACTGTGCGTGCAATGTGACTATCCTTCAAGTCAAGGCAGTAGTGGCTAGTATATTGATAGTGTGAAGTCTGTCAGACTGTTCATGTGGGTCTCGCGAAACTAATGAACAGTCAAGGAGTTGGCACTCGTGACACTTGCCCAGGTAGCGTGGGCTCAGATCGATGTTCATAGATGTTGCAAGATATAGCAAAGGTGTTGAGGATTGCCTCGATGCACTATGAATTGAACAATATGGTCAAGAACCAGTGTCGTACGTCCGAACTAGGAGACTATAGCTTCTCGGTACCGACCTGATAGAACAGCAAGTATGGACTAGTCGATGGCTTGCGATTGATGGATGTTGTCCGATGAGACGCTAGTACACAAAAGGCACTACTACTACCTGATCTCAACCTCAAGTGTTCGTCTTACCATTGCTACGAAAGCAGGCGCTATACTCGCAGGACTCTTATGTTCAAGCTGCTGTAATCGGCATGATTCCTGGATTATTCGTTCCCACTGATGCGAAGGCAGGTATCTGCTCACACCTATCGTCCCACGTAGGAAGACGGCTTGGAATGGGCACTTGGATCAGACTAGTGCGCAGTCACAGCCTGCTGCAACTTGACTGATCGTGAGCGGAAAGGAAGCCTTTGAGTCTTCAGTGGGTGAACAGAGATCCAGTGATCATGGCTCAAAGTTCGGTTCGGCTTCTCGAGAATCTCACTTCGTCTTCCCGTGTGATGCCTCGAGGTCTCGATCAGTGCACTCTTTCCACTCATTCGAGACAAGATCTGAAGCAACTTCCGAAACAGAATGGTACAGCCCTTGTATGAGATGTGTTGTTCAGAGTGATGCCGCTGCCAGCTGTGAAGAATTTACCCATTACTCTCCCTTGTCAGCCTCATTGAGCGTCGCTGTTCATGGATCAGCCCAAGTCGGCCCGGTATATTCGCATTTATGCAGGGCATTGTGCTGTGAGTATGCTTTTCTTGATTTCGAAGCTCTTCTCAAGATGACAATTCCTGAATGTGTTTGTTCTCAGCTGATCGAGAAGAACAAGAAATATATATTGAACCTTTAGAACTCGCTTCAACGATCATTAAAGCAGCGTTGGTGGTTTAGTGGTAAAATTCATCGTTGCCATATAGCCTTTACTGGTTGATATCGATGAGCCCCGGGTTCGATTCCCGGCCGACGCATTTTTCTTCTTTACACACCCCCGTTCGATAGTGGATCAATATACGTATATGCTGTAGGTAGTATGGGATTGTTTTTTGAGCCATTGCAGTATACATGACCTTGGAAAGGAGCTGCGATGTTCTGCAGCGGGTGATCTTTGCGAAGAACGAAGGAGGAACTTGGTAGCAGTTGAACACAATTTCCAACAGAGAAGTAGACCGCGGCATAGACAGGACTCTTGAGAAACGATTGAAAGAGTCAACGCGAACTACTAGGCTATGTCTTGTCTGGATTCATGGTCAGGCATCGCTGGGGCGGAGAGCTCTCTTTTGACATAGTTAGATAAACCAAGACCGAGGGATACGGTAAAGCACTATGCTGACTGAACTTTGATCCAGGATACGCAAGACCTCTAGATGCTAGGAATCTTGGATGAGAATAGCACAACTGGCGGTCTTGTTAGTGGACGGAATCTACTTCATATGAGGTTTGCAATTCGTTGCTATCTCCACAGCGTCAGTGACAAGAGTAGGAAACGACAAGCCTACCTTTGGTGGTGCTCTAACAGCTGTATGAATCTGCTTTCTGATAGCCTTTAATCTTCATCATCGTCGTCTAAAGCTAAAGTCTATGCCGCAACGATTCCTCACAACCCGTCATCAACATTGTCTCATTTCTCATAAGTCCGCGAGCCTTGCAAGCGATTGAGCCTTGATCGGATGCCTATAGTACTGTGCCGAAACCAAAGGTTCGCTTGATGCTACCCACGTAGTATTCCCTCCAGTTGCGCTTCGTGACATCTTCCTGTCCGACGGGCACTCCTGTCCATGTCACGCGCATGTTCGTCACGGCATCCACGTCATTTTGGTCAAAGTTGATCTCTAGCCGGGAGAAGTGACCCTCAGGCCATTGCTTTAGTCGCCAACGCTGGATTACCTTGTTCGGCTGCTCAAGTGCAACGAACTCGCCTTGAACATTGCCGCCAAAGATCTCAAACTTAGCACCCGGGGTGGCAGAGGTCCATTGTTTAGGGGGCTCGCGTGTGAACGCAGTGATACGTTGTGGGTCCGTAAAGGTTGTAAAAAGTTCCGAAGCAGGACAGCGGAACTCATCGGTGTCTGTGACCGTCGTCACATTGATAGAAGCCTGCTTTGCCGATGACCCCGTAACGGACTGTGCGGTTGAAGAGGCTGACTTGTTGACGGAAGACGACTGATAGATTGTAGCAGGCTTGAAGTCCGCGGCGTGTCCGTTGGCATGCTGGAGATCTTTGGCATGTGTTTGGACGAGAGTAGGAGCAAGAGTAGCTAGCTTTTTACGGAGCTGTGGGACAATGGCGGAGCGTACGAGATCCTTGACGGGCTGCTTCGCGGAGCTTTCGGCGTGTATCGAGATCTCAAAAACATATTCGTCTTCCTCGGTGTCGTGTGCCACCTCGGGGATCGTAATAGTTCCGGTCACGGCTTCTTCATCCTTTGTCGTGCCTAGAGCTCGTAAGCTACTGAGCAAATGGAACAGAGAGACGAAACGTGTGTAGTACCTGCATATTCAAGTTGCAGCCGCACGTCGAAAAGGGTAATAACCTTTCCTTTGCGCTGGCTGACATCTACATCACCGTCCATACTTGAAATCTTGTCAATCGAAGCCTTGACTCCATTCCCCTCCGCAGAAGTTCCAACCAACTCCTTATCGAGATACTCGCGCGCCCATGCACTGGTATCTTTGTTGACCCAGTGCCAATTGTTTGGGTTGTGGAGTGCCATGGTCTCAAGTTCGCGGGTTGATTGAAGATCTGTCCCAAGGCTTGCGTTAGTGTAAAGTGCAAAGCTGGCAAGTGGAAGTGTTTTCGAAGTTTGAAATGTTTGGTATATCAGATAAATGGAGACAGAGCTCCTGCAACGCTTATCCGCAGCAAAAGAGTACAAGTCTTCTCGGACTGGTGCCAGCGTGAAATCTCATCCTCAAACAGCGTAATTGAAAATCAGAGCAGCACGTTTCACTTACCAAATAATTTCCAACAAAGACTTCGAAAATGACAAGAAGGAAAAAAGCTGGCTGCACGAAGTTTAAGATAGAAGTACGGAAGTCGAAGGAAGGACGTCGAACAGAAGCTCTCTCGGACTCGTCAAAAATGGCGACCGCGTTGCTGAGTGGGTGCGGCTAAGGAGTAGGGGCGTGTCTCACCTAGCGACACATCTCGTCCCTATACGAACAGCAGCAGACAATTGACTTCTCAGTGGACGCAGTCACGATAGATATAGCTACCTACCTAGATACTTTGTAGGTAGGTACTGATCACGCGAGAAGGAGTCTCTTTCTTATCAAGTCATCATTGCGCGGTCTCTCAATCGGTCGTCAAGCGCTAGCGGACTTCAATAGATGACACTCTTCATGCATATTTCGTACACTTGGTCACCTTTCACTGCTGTCCTGCCTTGACCGAAGTTGTATCGTAGCGCGATCCCCCATCATCGCCGAATATTGCTTCGTCCTTTGCAACGCCATACTGAGCAAATTGTTGTGCCTCAGGAGCCGCTGATTGCGCACCAGCAGCAGTGTCTTGCTGATCCACATGCCCGTTCTTCGTCGTCTTCTTTGAACTTTTCTTCGTCCGGTTCTTGTCGAATATCTTGAGTGTCGGTCCATCTTGACTGAGAGGAATGACTTGCGATACCTTCACATCATTTATGCTACTCAGCATCGTTCTATCGCGTTTCGGCTTTCTCTTTGAAAAGTCTAGAGACCCCATCGCAGGCGTAAGCCCATCGATACTATCCTTAGGATCTGGTTGCTCTTGAGTAGTCCACGGGTGCTCCAAGCAACCGTCTATGTCGATACGCTTGTCGACATCCACTGTGAGCATCCTGTCGATTAGATCGAGTGCGAGGTCGCTGACTGGATCCCAATAAGGCGAAGGGTAATCAAATCTGCCCAGCTTGATCTGTTGAGATAAGTTGTATGGGTTATCCCTACTGTAGAGCTCATCCGAAAAGGGGGGAAAGCCGCACAGGCAGATGTAAAGTACGACACCCAGCGACCAAACATCGACGCCCTTGGTGTATCGTCGATGATTTGAGTTCTCGAGGATCTCCGGCGCAACATAGCTGGGAGTGCCGCACAAGGTCGTGGTGAACGATTCTTCACCGATAATCTTAGCCAAACCAAAGTCCGCGAGCTTCACACTCAGGTCCTTGTCGACAAGAAGGATGTTTTCTGGCTTTATATCACGGTGTACGATGCCGCGTTCATGCTACGTCCAATGTTAGTAAGCGTAACTTATGCTAAGCAGCTTCAAAAACACTCACTAGATATTTAAGACCTTGAAAGAGCTGGATAAACACCTTTCGTGTTTCGGCCTCAGACAGTTTGCCTTTCATGACGATCCAATTGAAGAGTTCACCCTCGGCAGCCAGTTCGAGCACCAGGTAGACGCCGTCTGACTCATCAAATGTGTCCTTCAGACAGAGCACATTCGGGTGACTCACTCCCATCAGTACAGCGATTTCTTGCTGTAGGCCTTCGACGCGCGACTTCTCGCCCGGTCCTTGTCGCTTTTCAAATTTCTTGACGGCATATTTCATGCCAGAATTCTTCTCGATTGCCAGATAAACGGTAGCGAAATGGCCCTTGCCGAGCTGATTTTGGATGGAGAAGTGCTGATTAAATCCGTGGCCTACGGTGCTCCGCGGGTATCTGAAGACAAATCTGGCTTCGTCAAGAATGGCAATCTCGTCACCATCGCGGAGTACTCTTCGTTTGTTGCGACCGACATAGCCTTCATTAACGAAGGTGCCATTTCCTGACAGGTCTTCCAGTACAGCAATTTGCTGGCCGCCCTTGTTCTCACTGAACAGCAGACAGTGACGATTGGAAACTGTCGGTGCATCGATGATTCGATCTACTGCGCGTTAGTCGCACAGAATATGAAGGTCAGAATCGCGAGTACGGACCGCATTCCGGGTGTCGACCTATCAGATACCCGTTGGATGCTACCCCATCGATCTTTGTCTGCTCATATCTGTCTTCCATGATCTCGTATTCGTTCTTTCCTGCTTTTTCGTGACCATCGACGTTCTGCATTGTCCCCTTTGGTAGCGGACATGCTGACCGGCGCCGTAAGACCAGAGTGCCGCCGAAGCTGTGGCTTATCGGTAGTAGATAGCCCCAAACTCCTTCTGCTGCTTCATCTTTCACCCCGTACGATAGGGCTTTCGAAGGCGGATGGAACTGGGACTGCGCTTGAGTTTGTGTCTGAGTCTGAGAATCGACCGGCGGTGATGAAAGGGTGAAGGCTGGTGGGCTTGATCTAGGTGTGCGGGTTCTGGCTGCTTCTGGCGCTCGATTTCTGGGCGGCGTCAAGGTACTATCCTTCTTTTCAGGTGTATCTTCGACGTGCGTGACCGGTGAGGGTAGCTGAGATTCGACGTTGACCTGTGAGATGCGCTGAGAACGACGAGGCTTCTTCTGGTCTACTTCATTTTCTGGTCGAGAATCCTGTGTCGCGATGGTGTCAAAGAAGGCTCAGCTCTAGCTTGAGGGACATATTGCATACCCTGGCGCGTTTCAATTGACTCTTATCTGATACCTTGGCTGGGGGCATTGTCTGTCAGTCTTCCGATCAGGCCAGGCTGAGCAGAACGAAGAAGCAGGTCGGCGGACAGGCGCTTGTTGTAGAACGCAGATGCGACACAAGTCCTCGAACACCTGAATATGCAGCACAATGATCCGTCGTATCGAAATAGAGGAGATGCAAGGAGTGGAGCGCCGTTGCTTATGAATCCACCAGAGTACTCTTCGGCGATGCGCGTACGGACCGCTCAGATCGAGGCGCTGTGACAGCTGGGTATGATGCACAAGGAGAAGTCACTGCACCCCTCCGTCCCCTGTTATCAATCACTCGGCTGAGGACGTGCCTTCCCGCTAGTGCGACACACGCGACAACCCAGACAGGTACATGGCTATTAGATCATTCCTTGTCCTTGAACGCTTGCATTGCCTGCCTTCGGTCAGTCTCCCATCCAGAGGCGCATTGCCTTCATTATCCTCTTGAACCTCAAAGCGAGTGTGAGCTTAAGCCTGACGTCGTCGCTTCCTGTCGCAAGTCTCTTCGCCCGATATGGCCTCGACCTTTGCTGGTGCACAGGCAACGGACACAGCCAAACCCAGACAGTTGACGCCGGAAGAGAAGCGCCACGTCGATTCGCTCAATCAGATTCGCACACAAGCTGGCATCCTTAACAATGTAGTTGGGCTACTGCAACATCGCATCGGATCAAGCCAGCAAGCAAACGAGCCGCTGCCTTCGTGGCCAGAGCTATTCGACAGTATTGACAATGTCAAGAGCTCTCTCGCCAAAATGAATCGCGCAATTTCGAAGAACCAGGATAGACTCGATCGGGTCATCGTCTACCCACAATCCAATTTTCCATGGCCCGATCTCGATGGAGCACTGTGGTCCCTACTCGACACGAAACACAGTGTCGAAGCCGAAAATCTGGTAGCCTCTGGAGAGCTAGCGCTTCGGGAGAGTGGCAAGACCCATGCTGACTTGGAGGAATTCTCCCAAATGCTTGACTGGGCCGTTGACACTGTACGGGCTGGCTTTCTTAACAGCTCATGGTCTGCCGACTTCACCGAAGAGGAGCTCGAAAATGGCTGGGAAAATGTGCGCACAGGGTTGAAGAGGGAACTGAACTCAACCAAGGGCCTCGGAGATGACGACGAAATCGAATACGAGGAGGAGGAGGAGGAACAGGAGGAGGACGCACCCTCTGGGAGCGCATCGAGGTCAGCACATGCACTTGATGATTCTGACATTCGCAAAGCGCCAAAAGTCAATCTCGACACTTCGATGAAATTCATGGTCGGACCTACCTCAAATCTGACTTCAGGAGGGCTTGTCAGCTGATTATGTGCTACTGTCAACAAGCCAGACCTGGAGCAACCGCCGCGCCATGTTGTAATTCGTACACTTTGCGCGAAGGGGACCAACGACTATGGACGCACAGACCATTATATATGACAGGCAGCAGTTCTCATGTCGCATGGTAGTCAGGATTTTACTCGTCGGCACTACTGTGTGACAGAAGACAGCGCCTCTGGAAACTGCTGCGTCAATGGCGCAAGGCTCTCTCAGACGGCAAGCATTGCATGCAAGGATGAGACCGCAACACATCTTGAGACGTGGTCAGGATTTAAACTTGAAAGCGGCTTGCCCATCAGAATAGCACGCCAGGAGTTCTTGAAAGACACCAGTCTTACAGGAAGCGATGCGCACGCTGGGGCATGTCTGCACTCCAAGGCTTCAAATGTTACGGCTTCGTAGACCGTCTGCAAGATCGTGTCTGAACTTCATCGTACATTCACGGGCTCACAGTACAGGGTCGATTCAACGATCAGAGTTGAGCCAAACAAGTCTGTATGGTGCTCAGGAGCCTGATGTCATCACTTGCATGACTCTAGCATGAGTGTATGGATCAAACCAGCTGCACCTAGAGGTACGCTTCAGCTGCTCGTTCCCTGCTCCACCACCCTCACCATGGTCGTCGCATAGTTATTCTCTGTACACGCCATGCATACGTATGTCGCGCATCTTGGTACCAAGTACTAGTAGCACGAACGTAGGTCTTAGTACAGTCTCATGTAGCTCGCGGAACATGAGGTGGGACTTGTCCCAAACGGCTATATCTTACCCGCCCATGCCGTCTTCTGAGAAACATGGTACCGTCATTCAGTCGTTGCGATCACAAGCATGCCTGTCCGCATGCCGAGAGATCTAGAAGCGGTAAACCCTTGCTTCACCTTTCAGCTCACCGAAGCTGATCCTAGTCTTGATCATATAACCTAGTCCTTGCCCTTGACAATGTACCCGTCCTCATTGCTGACTCTCTGAGCCCATTCAGTCCAGCTTCCGTCATAAATTCCCCTATCACCCTCAGCCCAGCCGACTTTTTCGAGCGCCAGATCCACGACAGCAGCTGTGACACCCGTCCCGCAGGCGCTAATGATCTTCAGCCCGGATCCACTAGGTACGGCCTTCTCAGTGATTCCCTTCGCCTTGAATATGTTGACTAGCTCCTCCTTCGACAGCAGCGTCTTATGCTCTTTGTCGAGCAAATCACTAAAAGGAATATTCACACTCCCAGGAACATGGCCGCTTGAAAGCCCAGCCCGCGGCTCAGGCTCCTCCCCTGTAAAACGCCCCGCAGGCCGCGCATCGATGAGTATAGGCTCGCCCTCATCCCGTCGCGGCCCATCGAGCTGGCGGTCCGCCCAGCTCTTGATATCGCTGAAGCCCACCCAAGCCCGGGCATTCTCGTCTTCGGGCGGGATCTCATACGGTGCGCTCTCGCGGTCACGGATGCGCTCCAGAGGCGTACCACCTGTCTCGAGGGGCAAATCGTGGCGAACCCAATCGCGGAAATTATCGAGGACGTGCACGCGCGGGTGCTTGAACTGGCGAAATGTCCAGGCCGCGCGAGGCGCGCTGAACAGGCCTGACTCGGGCGCATCGTAGAGCACGACGGCGTCCTCTCGCGAAATACCCAGTTTATTCATTGCCTGAGCGAACACAGAGGGCGGGGGCAGCATATGCGGGTACGGCGAGTCGGGATGCTTGATCGCGTCGAGGTCGAAGAAGAGGGAGTTCGGGATGCGCTGGGCAGAGAAAGACTGGAAGCCTGTTTGCGGGGCGGTGGGGAGGAACCATGCTGCTGAGAGGGCGACAATGCGGCCCAGCTGGTTTGTGGTGCTGTTATCGTCTTGACTGCGTAGGGCGTCAGATAGCTCGTGGGGGGAGACGATGTAGCGGCTGGGCAGGCCGTGGAGCGAGGCCAGGGTGCGGGTAGCTGTTGCTGTCGCTCGTGGGATTCGAGCTGATGCTCGGAGCGCTGGGCGCAGCTGTTGGAGAAGCATAGTGCCTCAGGCTTTTAGAGTTGAAGGTAAGTTGGAGGTTCAGTCGAGCTGAAGGTTGACCATTGGGATCGTGGTGGAGCTGGACGTGCGGAACTCGGAGAGTCCAGACGAACGTTGGAGTTCGGGAGGCTCCCGTGCACGGCTCGGGATCTAGCCCACCTTTATGTGCCTGGGGCGCACTCGCAAGCCCAGCCTTTTGAGTATCATTCGCGTTGTTTGTTTCGTCTCTGGTCTCACGCAATGACTTTGACGAAGTGTTACTATCGTGTCAAGCTTGTGTTGATGTCTTGAAAGGCTCCCTTCTAGCGCAGGTATGCGACGCAAATGATTTGCGCCCTTCACGTCCCAAGCCTACGCCGCGACTCGATACCAACGCCAACACCAGCATCAACAATATGAAGGTCAAGGTCAGTTCCTGGCACGCTGTTGCCGTTTGGCGCTGGGACCTTCGCGAAGACGATGACACTTGCGGCATCTGTCAGGTCATCTTCGAAGCAACTTGTCCTCGTTGCCGATACCCTGGCGATGGCTGTCCTCTTAGTTCGTGTTTCCCCCTACCTTTTGTCGTCTATCTTTCGTCATTCATCCCCGCTGCTCGAATATGTCCCTGTAAAAACACTCCCTCTCCGCACATCAATAGAGAAGCATGCAAGCGTAATGGATATCGATGCTAACGAGATCGTCTAGTCCATGGCGAATGCCAACACACGTTCCACAAGGTACGCTTCATTCGCTTTGCCCCTCCCAAGTCGAAAGAACAACCGGAGCGAATCCAGCTAACAGGATCATCAAACAGCACTGCCTCGAAACCTGGCTCAATGAACAAAGCGCAAACGGACGCTGCCCCATGTGTCGCCAACGTTGGTCGCCCCGCGGTCGTTGGTACGTTTTGCGTAGACGCTAATTCGCTCCTATCCTTTTCTAGCCTTCAAACGAGTTCAGGTCCGGACGGAGCGTGCGGTGACTACTGAGAGTCCCGAGGTGGACATGTGAGGCTGCCTGGGCAGTCTCTCTTGTATTTGGTAAGACGTCTGGACTGTATCGTGGTTCGGTGGCAGCAATCGAACTGCGACTGGTCCTTCGAGGCAGACTAGCAGACCAACCTTGGAGTAAGGCATGCATGGTCAGGTACGCTACTGGTGCGGATAAGTCGGAAATGTTGCATCAGGTACGTCTATCCTGAAGATGTCTCAGCTCGGTCAATGGTCCTCTCGAGTACTCAAATACTAATTGTACTAAATGCAGGTGCGCCAAGTCTCATAAGTATGACCCCGTAAGTGTGCATTAAGAGTCACTCAGGCTTCTTCAAATACCCATCCTCTTCCTATGATCTGTGGTCCCTCCGAATCACTCTGTGGGGTATCTCGAATCGTGCAGTCATGACCCTCCCCCCAAACGCCAGAAAAAGACTCCTTCGATCTCTTGCTACGTAGCATATTGTCTACCCCCTTTCTGTGCATATACTGCCCCTCGGCTCGCTGGTAGATTTCACTCACTTAATGTGAACATCAGCAACGAAGCCGCTTTCCAAGTCCGTTTCGCTTATCGTAATGTTTGGATCCAGGACATCACCCTCAAAATAGATCGAGATCTTCTTCGCGGAATCGACCTTCTGCTGCTTCTGAAAGACTTCAATGACCTGAGCGATTTTGGTGTGGGGCTTCACCTTGAGCTTGTAGTCGTCATAGTCCTTTGCACGCAGAATCAGCTTGACGCTGTCGACCTTTACTTCTGGCCTCGCGTCGCCGCCAAACTCGTCCGCGTTTGGCCGCAGACGTGCCCGCCGCGCGTCACTTTTAGCTGCGCGCTCGGCACTATCTTTTGCCATTATCTCGTCCGTGGCCATTTCCATGTACACCTGGCCATCCTCGAGGAATTTGCGCTGCCCGTTCCTGTCCTTGAGAAACGTCCGGCCGTCGTTGGTGACCTGGATGCCCAGCACTTTGCACGTGGCAGAGTCAAAGACCTTGCTGTTGCGCCACGTAAGGAACATTGATTTAATCCTCATTCCGTCCACCTCGTTCACGCGGCACCACGCCTCTTTCACGGCCTTCATGTCCTGCTGGTAGCGGCGCAGCAGCATCAGTGGCTTGCTATTTGGTATTCGCGAGTCGACGAGGATCTTCATAACCGGGTTATCAGGACCGGGAGTAGCCTTGTCCTGCTCTCCGTCTCTCGTCTTCACGGGACTCGGTGGTATAGGCAGCGACGCTGACGCATGATGAGGCTGGACTTCCGGCGTGCCTGAAGCTTCTGCGCTCGCGCCCTTCTTCCTCCCGGCTTCAACCTGCTTGAGCAGGTTCCGCAGATACTCCCCATCTTCATCGGATCCATCAGCATCCACGTCCACCGAATGACTGGCTCTTAGCCTCGCATTCTTGGACCGTGGTACTCGCGTCGGACTTGCCCGCGCGGATATCGACTGCATTTCCGGCGACGAGGGCTGTTGCTGTGTGGTTTCGTTCCGCGGCGAAGGTCGAATCGGCATGGCTGGCCCATTCTGAATATCCTCTTCGCTGCTATCTAAATTGACTACGGCAGCCTTTGCTTTGCCCTTGTCGTCATTCACTCTCGAGTTCGCAACTTCTTCTGGAGTATGATCTGTGCTTGCGCTCCCAGTTCGTTGACGGGCTCTATAATACAGGCAGCGTTAGCACAGTACCTCATATCTATATGCGCTGCCGCATAGCTGGATCTGGCGCAGTCCTGACCCGTCCCGATCCAGACCAGCGAGAGAAGGGCGTATCATACTTGTGATTCTTGCACCGCTGTACACCATTCCCTTCCCCTCCTTCCTTACCCCTCACTTTCTTCACTCGCCGCTCCTCATTCTCCGCTGACTCGGTCTCCTCTGTGCGTTTCTGTGCTTTGCGCGCCTTGAGCCGGTCGGCCTTTTGTCGTTCTTGCGCGAGCTGCTCGAAGCGGAGGGCGTGGCTGTTGCGCTGGAAGATGTCGATGTCTATGCGTTCTTCGTCATCGTGGTCTGCTTGTCGGTGGGGAACTTGTCTGAAGAGATTCTTGCCGAACGTGCGTGGCATGATGGGGGGAGGTTTGAGGGGATAGGGTGCCCGCGCTTGACGGGCGGGAGAGGGGATGTGGGGTCAGGATGGGCGAATGTAGGAGTTTGTGTGCGCGCTAACGCGCGGTCGAAGATGGATGGAGAGGATCTCAGTGTTGAGAGTGACATATTAGTGAGTGAGCGGCGCAGGGAGACGGCTCAGAGAGGATCTGGCACAGTCGCTGTAGGTCATCAGCGATTAGCATGGAGCAGCCGTGGTATGTGCGTGAGTATTGAACGCGCTGTCACGTGGGGCTGTTCGTTGGATGTTGATGCAGGGTATGTTGACGTTCTCTTCGATGACCTTAGATCGAGATTCGCCCATTGACGTGCCCACCTCACAGAGCCCTACGGAAACCTTGAAGCAATAGTCGACATCACAGGTTGCAATACCAAAAGCAAGAAGGCAAACCGCCAGAGTAAACGATTGATTGCCAACACACCATCTACAACACTTTGAGCCCAAGACACGCGTATGCTGTCAGTACGAAATGTGTACTCCAGCGTGTCTAGGTAGGTAACAAGTGCCAGCACATCCTACAATAAAATCCACATACAGCAAGACAATGCACACAGAGTCCAGAGTAGGAATGTCATATCCAAGCCAAAAGACAGAAGCCCACGTGCACTGGTCTTGACGTGCACCAACGCCGACACCCAGAAGCCAAAAAGAGTTACCAAGTCTAGAAGCCATTTCCGAGCCCGCACCAAAAGATCAGGAAGAGGGCTTGTGACGCCAGGAACAAAAACATGAGACGACCGTGAATGAGCTGTCCGCCAGACGCCGTGGACTCCACGCCGTACGCCAGACGCCAGATATACGACTGACAAGTGTGACAGCGCCATGTGTCGTGTACAGCGCCAGACATACAGCGCCATACGCCGAACGCCAGCCGACGGCAAACTCCAGAGCTCAGAACTCAGAAGCTAGAAGCTAGAAGCTTACTGACACAAAGTCCAGCGCCGCAGGGCATCGGTAAGACAAGCCATTAAGCCCAGCGCCATACCTGAGTATCAGTGGACAAGCCATTGAAGCCACCGAAGCCACTCAGGCCACAGATTCCGTGAAACCATCGTAGCCTTGCGAGCCATGTACAATCACAAGAGCATGCAAAGCCGAACAATAGACATCGAAGCCGTGAAGCTTGTCGTAGCCTTGTAATTCATTGAGATTATGTAGGACTGTGAAGCCGTAAATGCAAACAAGCTGTCGAAGGTGCAAGGGCACAAAACCCCAATGAGGAGTGGAATTCGTAAGTGAAGCCTCGAAGCGCCCTGGCACACATGTCTTGGAAGTGAAGTGCAGTACATGCTGCATGCATACTTAATGTATCTCTAACCAATGTACCGACGTACTGATGTACTGATTTGGGGGGGCATGTACTCTTCCCATACCGTTCCCTCGTATCGCGATCTAGAATACACCAACATAATCTAGAAACCTTTGGCGGCTGGTAAGCTGGAATAATCTGCATCGACCTGTGCCAACCTCCATAGGTCCCATTTGTAGATAGGTAGGTACCGTGGGTACCTATGTAAATGCAAAACTACCTATATACCTAACACAAACCTACACAAAAAGACAATGCTACCTCTGACACCTGACACCTGACACCTGACACCTTGATGCACAACACATGACAGGTGACAAGTGACATCTGACACCCGGCACCGGAAAAACTGACAACTGACAATTGACAGGTACTCAAGCATGGAACAACCGACAAGCAGCACCTCAGACATGCGCCTGAAACAAAGCAGGCAGGTTATGCAGGTAGACGGTTGGGCGTCTGACATGCTGCTTGAACCTTCCCTTGTCGGCAGGATGTACCTAGGTTTCAAGTCAAGCATACCTTCAGCACAAGCATAAGCATAAGCAAAAGCATAAGCACAAGCATAAGCATACCTCTAGGTAAGCCATGGCGCTTCGACGTCTCACTTCAAGCTGTGACACTGATCTACAGGGCGCATCTACCGTGTGCAAATGACTAGGTGAAGACTTCAAGTGAGCGAGTAATGTGGGATTACGGATGTGCTGCTTCTGCACTGGCACGATTGGCTTTGCAAGCTGTTGTCTGCACCTTTGTGGGTGAAGCTATGGCATGTCTTGACTCTATGGCGGGTCCTGAGGTAAGCGTGGTCAGGTAGCGTGGATAGGTAGATTGACTACTGCGCACTTACTCCCTTGCTTCTTTCGACCGATATTTTCATTTACCTTGACAAGCCGGGCCCCCCTTGCAGCCATTGGTATAACGCTTCACATGAAGCTTTACGGACGAGCACCTCCATTCAAAGTTTAGAAGATACACTGCTGCTCTCCCTCGAGCATGACATTTCCAGTTGAATGCTCAGAGCAATGAAGCGCGAGTTAACTCTGGCCTGATCCACTGCTCCAGCAAGCATCCAGGGTCTAGGATCCGATCATCTGTTAGCGGTTTCCCTGTCGAAACGAAGGTCGATCGGGACGACTTTCAGACATGCTTTATGAGGCCCCGCGGATCTCCATTCTTGTCCAGTCCCCAGAACGTGTCTATTTTGCCAGCAATGGTCGGTCCAACAATAGCTGCGGCTTGAGCACGATAGACAGCAACAAAGCCCGTCGCTGCGACCATCAGATTAGCCTCAATCGCTTCGCCATTAGTGAAACGTAGTCCTCGCTCAGTGGAAATGGCGATTGGCACCCGGGATTTGACATGGATGTCTCCATTGATTAGTCGATGTGATGTTCCAAAGTCGACGCTGATCTAGACGTTAGCGGGAATTTCAAGAATCTTCAGAGAAAGGAGTGTTCCTTCTAGTAGTCTCCTCCGCGTCCCCATAGATCAGAGGCGAAGCTAACCTCCCTCTTCACACGAAAACCCTTTTTCCCAAGCTGATCGAACAGATTTGGTTCTTTTGCATGCGCTGTAAGAGCGGTGTATCAAGGAGTTCGAAACTCACTCTCTCAAGTAAGATCATGCCTAGCTCATCGGTGCTTGCTGTCAGAGTATTCCTATTGTAAAGCACTAAGAGGCCAGTGAGCACGTGTGCTGCACTGGCTCGACAGGGCACTCACCTGCTTGACCTTGTGCCATCCAAGCCATGGGAAAGACCGCTGTTGAAGATCTCTGGATCATTGTTACTGACGAGAGAGGTAAGTCAACCATGTCCTGCGCAACATCATGGGCTAAGGTTGCAGAGCCGATCATTATACCCTTCTTCCCTACGAAGGACGGCAACTCTTGTACTCGTTTAGGCTCATCATGGTTCCCGCGAACTTGTCTATGCTTTGCCACGTAGAAGGCCGTGGGTCTGGAAGAGGTTACCCGTTGTTAAAGTCAGATGCTTACAGGCCAGCTTCGCAGGCTATTGTAAAGGACTATTGCTAGTTGATCTGAGCTCGACTTCCCATATTGGGTCTTCCCTCAAATGTTTGGTCGCCGATGCAGTTATAGACAAGGCAAGATTGATTTTGTAGCGTCTCGCGTAGTTCTCCAGGCCCTCGACAACCTTTGATGCAGGGAGGAGGTTCTCGTCAGTCTGGCTGAATGTACGATCAAAAGGAAAATTGTTGTATTCCCGAATAGTATGTTGACGGACGCTATCGTATCGACCGCTTCAGCCAAAGCCTAGACGTGGCTGCTTCTCGACCAGAAGGTAGTCTATACCAAGTGCTCTATGCATTGTATCGGCAAGCAGTCAAGGACCATCGTTCAGGCGCAACATGGACTGCTCCATGGCTTTACTGGTTTAGCCAGAGGCCCGCTCAATCGCAAGCCAGCAACTTCCCAACCAGTATAGTGAGGTTGGTTGTGTATATGTGTCTTAATTCGCGAACAATGATAGCTCGAATGCCTTTCGTTAGATCTACAGCAACGCGATGTGTACCTACTTGTGCCCGGGCGGATCTTTTTGTTTTTCCACCCTCTTTTTCTTGCATCCCGCATAGAAGGGTACGAAAAGAAACAACCCCCAGCACACCAGAGCCTCAAGAAACATCAAACCGCACTAGCCTCCCGCACGGAACGACAACCTTACTTCGATGACGACGAACCTAGGGGAAAAAGTTAAAGTATCACTCAGCATCCAAATTAGAGCGGCATGGAGGCTCGCATCGTCATAGGTTGCCGTGGTTGCGCAAAGACAAGGTACAGCCTGTACACCCACAACGCCCGCGCACCGCGCTCACACAAGCATCCCACACCACGCATTTGGCAAAGAACCAGAAAAATATCTACTAAATACCTAGGTTTCTTGACGGAACTTTCCATCCAGCTTGAGCCTGAAGTGATGGGTAAAAGAGCCGCGTTTCTAATCGATCCCGCTCTCCGAGAGTTCAGGTTCAGATCTCCAGCTTTTCTCTCTAATTTCTCCCCGAATAAGCACATACCATACGGATCATCCGCATCGCCGTTGGATTCTAGGTTGATTTGCAATGTAGGTAGTGATGGCGCACCAACCAGGCATGATCGCAGGAGCACTCCACGATCACACCAGCTTCACCTGCACTGATTACAAACGGCACGTGCGTGTGCGAGTGATCGGGCAAGCCTAGCCTTGCATACCCGTTAAGCTTCCAACTTCAATCGAAGCCCAGAGATCGGAAAAAGCGTCACGTGAGTGCATCATGGCGTGAACAGCCCGTGTAGACGAAGAGCAAAAAACCTGAAAAGGCACATACTGCCTGTACAGGAATACCCTGCAGCTCAGACGAGACCCAAGTACCTAGCACCCAATTCAATCCAAAAGGCATGCGCAACCATGGAACCCGGGAGCCAAGATATCAGAACAAAACGCTCCAAGCCACGAAGCCAAGAAATCAAGCAAGTAGAATGGAAATGCACGACAGGTACACACGATACGCAAAACGACGCAGACACGGCGTGACAAGAACGTGACAAGCGCAAGCCATTGGCGTGTGAAAAGGGTTCCTCCCGCATGGCCCGCAGGTTGCTCGGCATGCCCGTGCGTGCACCTCGCGTACACACAGTAGTCTCGGCTGTCTGGTCTTGGTCCTTGGCCTAGATTCGAACCCGACGGCTAGGTACAGCGTGCACGTGAACGTATTGCAAACGGATGCAAAAGGCACATCAGGACAACTTGACCCAAGGCTCGCCAAGCGTTCGCAGCGAGGTGTAGCCCCCGAGCCACGGCGCGCTACGACGGGCATGCGTGCATTGAGAGGGCATTGCAGCGGCATCGACCGTTGGATACTCTAAACTGCGGACAAAAGAAGAGCGTTTGGCGACAGGAGACTAAGAGCAGTTGAGACGAGACACAATGGCCCTTGACTAGGCAGAATCAACAACCTTCTTTTCATTTCCTAACGGCTGGAACGCCAAGTACGCGAATAGCCTGAGGTGCAAAGTATCCTTACTGCTGGTATGCCGGCACTTTCTGCATCCAGGTAGAGAGCGAAAGACTAGCTAAACCGCCAACCAGGACGAGAAAGCAGTCAAGAGGTCCACATGTTCGCCAAAAGGCTGCATGACACAAAGCCCAGAAAGCGGGGCTGGTAGACAATGCGTGCGCCCAGACGCCTTGAGCTGGCGTGACTGGCTTGGGGCTAGAAACAAGCCACGCGCGCTTCTAGACTGCCCAGAGCCCACAACAACGCCCAGCCAGCCCGTTCGCTTGCTTCCACGCCCAGCGCCGCCGGGCGAATTAGCAGCCTGTCTGGCGCTGCATCTGCCGCGTGGTGGCGTCAATGGAGCGGGAGTTGCCTAAGCTTGCTTTTGACGCTTCTTTTGCTCATTTCGCAATGGTACGCGAGACCTGGGCTGGCTGGAAGGGCTATTTCTGGGCGCAATCAATGCTCCCTTGTCTTTCTCGTCCGGTGCAGGGATGTGAGGCTGGCCCATGCACGCGTTGACTCCCTCCTCCAGCGTGCAATGGCCAGCGCGCGCGTTTGCATGTGACGCTGTGGGTCTGTGCGAGTGCGCAACGGGAAGCGTTGCTAGAGACGATTTTCCAACGCTGTCGGGTGGTTCATGTTTCAAGCCACATTTTTAGTGTGACTCATGTTGTGAAGGTAGGCCTTGCATCCTCTGTGCTGATGTGGTGGTGGTAGTGCGAAACAGCTGATCAGATCGTGGTATGCTGATCCGAGTAAGCTGCACGACAATGCGGCCTGACTCAACTGCCGCAGTGGACAGAGCAATGCTTCAGACACTTGTCGCAGTAGGCGATAGTGGATTCGGCGGATTGCAGCTCTTCGTCAGCGCCGTAGATATCAAAGGTAGCAGCGCGTTTCCTGCGACGAGGCAGGGGGATGGGGGTGCTGGTGGTGCCCGAGGGCTTGGTCAATAGCATGGTCAGCGAGGTAGAGGTGCGAGAGGTGATGGTCTTGGTGATGGACGCAGATGCAGCAGACGACGCAGAGCTTGACGAGCTTGCGGATGATGTGACACTGGACGCTGTTAGTTTCTGCGGGGCCTGTTGAAGATTTGCGTCAGACACGCACGAGGGAGTCCGCTGGCTCTGATCGATGGTTGTCTTTTTGGCCGCGACTGAGCTCAAGGCAGCGTACGAGTAGTCTGGAAAGAGGGACTCGGTCGAGGGTTGCCAGTCCAGGAGACCCATTGTGAAGGCCAGATGATGGTTGTTGAAGAAATGGAGCAGTGTTGAGCAGACGTCGAGGAAATAGCGTCGAGGAAAATTAAATAATAATCGACCCGGTCCTGGGTGGTTCTCAAGTGGTCTGATCCTTGATGGGGACAAGTCAGGGTGCGCTGTTTGTCTGTTGTGTCTGCACAGGGCCCGTATTCCTGTACCTAGAGTGAGGGCAAAGGTGCAGGGCAGGCGGCGGGATGTATTAGTAGGTCGTGGGGGCGAGTGTGAGGCAATGTATCTTTCAGCGCAGGCACAAGATGGATCTTAATGATGATGGACCTGGCTGCAGAGGCAGCACGCATGGGCCCAGCCGCCAATCGCTGGGGGCGGCCTGGGCGAGCTTGCAGCGTCAGACTGTCGGGTCGAGCGAGGCCCCGCGACCCTTGGCCTGAGCCTTTCGCGCCGCGCCGTCGAAACACTAACTTTGTACCCGTTTGTGTACTCCCGTGGCTGGGTCGATGCGAGATGGGGCGTGTGTATGGCGCTGGGCTAGAATGCGTGTCGACGGTCTGTGTGTAGCGATGCGCATGTGTGTGTTGTGGCTCGCGCCAGTCTCATGTTGCCGTGTCTCTGAGTGTTGTGTCTTGATTCATCGCAGCGAAGACGCGAACAACCTGCTCGCGTTCGCACGGAGGTAAGAGGAAAATGATCTACAGGCTGTGTGCGATGCTTGACGCAAGCTCTTCTCTGGCGGTGCACGAACATCCGCGTCGTCATCTCTTGCTGCTTACTCTTCCTACCAACGGGAGCCAGCAGACCACCTGCAGACACCGTCCAAACCCCGCCTTTGCTGTCTGACTGGCCCACTGTCCCTCCTCCAACTCGTCGTCATCTCATCGTACACTGTACATCAGCCCATACCCCTCACGCTTCTGCATCCCATCGCCCTGCCCTCATCCTCCCACGCGGCACTTGTTACCCGCGCTGCTGCATTTGATGTCATGGCATCGCACCCGTGACTCGTAAGCTGCGGGTGATAGCCCTAATAGCGTGCCATTGTGTATGTGACTGCATTCCAGTACTGTCTGGCTACCATAGCCTCCTTCTGGACTCGTGTCTTGGGTCTTTCCCAAGGGGTATCTGTATGCGTACATGAACGAACAGGGATATTTGCCGCTTTCATGTCACAAGAGCAACGCCACGCTATGCAAGAGAGCGACAATACCATACACGCCCAATATCCACATGGCTGTCGATGCAATGGATTCCCATGTCCTCCTCTTCGCTTCTTGGGAGCCCTCGTGCCACCCTGGGACCGTGCTGTCCTGATTTCTCGCGCTGCCCATTGGAGCCCGCCGAGCTCACTTCTCCTCTTCCTCCTCCTCCTCGTCCTTTGAGTCATCCGACTTGCCTCGCTTTTGCTTGTTGCGCTCATCCTTGAGCGCTTTGATCACCTTCTTGTCCTTTGCGTCAGCTGCTTCGTCCCATTCCACGTCATACTCGCTGGCAATATTGATGATTTCGCGCCGAATGTGATTGGCATCGTCAATGAGTTGGTGCCACAGCTGCAGATTGAAGCCACGCTGCGTATACAGGACGTTCTGTCTCCGTGATACGGTCAGATTCATTGCTGATTGATAGGATGCTTCGCGTCTGTTGAACAGGAACCATGCTAGCATGGCAGTCAGTTCCCGCATTTGGCAACGGCTTTTTGGTCCGTGACCATTGGATTGTGGGATACTCACCATAACCGCCCAACAAACCTGCAAGACCGACAAGATAGGTAACCGGCTCCATGACATCCCAGCCCAAATCCGTGCAGAATGTCAACCACTGCCATTGGCTGTTAGTCAATTTTGCCTCTGGTGTAGTTGGCCAGAGCACCTTGATGACCTCCCCTACCACACTTACAGTAACTACTACGCCCCATCCTGCCATGCCGCCAAAGCCCAATATAGCCATCCTTTGAGCTCCGCGGTGCGCCAGATGGTCGCATTCCTTCTTAACATCCGCCATTGAGCTTATCTGCTGTGCCTTTTTGCGCAGGCGCATGCGCAGGTAGTATGTTCTGTCATGGAAAGACGGCACGCCGACTCTGACTTCCCGTGGTGCTCCTTCGATTTCAACGCCAAACTCTTGACCACGCGCCGCGTCACGTATGAAGTCGCCAATCTCTGTGCTCTTTGACCATCGTACAAAATTCTCTGACAAATCATCGTCCTTGTCGGGGTCAGCCCGCTCGTGGCCAGCACCGGAGTAGCTCTCAACGCCTCCTTCGCCGGGCCCCTTGCGCAAAGCATCAGATCGGCTTTCCTCGGAGTACTTCTCAGGGTCAAGCGAGTCCTCCGCCATGGCATCCACAGCACGGAAGTTTACGTTTGGAGGACGCTTTATGCCATCGCTCTCAAACATAGGCAGCTCAGACTGTATGAGACGCTCAAGGTAGGACAGAGGCTGTTGTGGATGAATGAGAAGAGCGAGTGGCTCGACCGTCTTACGGTCTTCGTTGAAGTCGCGGGTAGTGAGTGGCAAGACTAGCTTGAGTAGACGAGATGGCGTGGTAAGGAGTTTGCCTGCACGTAACTAGTGAGTCAAAATCAACGGACGGCAGTCAGGAGCTGTCTCACCCTTGGTCATGGCAGAGGCACGCCGACCCGAATGGACAGGAGGCCTATCGCTACCTTCGCGCATCCATGGGGATCGAACCTGCTTCTCCTTATCTGCAGCTACTTTTCGATCATAGTCTGCAAGCTCCTCTTTGACAGCATCAGCATCCTCTTTTGCTGCCTTATCAATGTTGTAGCTCCGGCAGGCGGGGACAGCATGCAGGCATTGCTGACGCGCGCAACCAGCTAATTGCGGAGAGGCGCGCAATGGAGAAGAGCATTGAAGCGGGCTCAAGGGACCTCTGCTGCGATACAACAGTCGAGACCCGCCCGACTGCGTGCGAACTGCGATTCGTGCGAGCATGAATGAAGCCTCAGGATCGTCACAGCTGATGTGCGACGGTCAAAGAGGCTGTCAATCCAGCGGGTGCTCAAGCGGTGCAGATGGATCTCAGGATGGTGAGCGTGAACTGGGCACACGAGACGTCAGGGAAAGAGGTACCTTCACTACGTCAGTCACGGCAGGCGCGACGGAGGCTGCCGACGGGGACCTCGTGGTGCTGCAAGGTCCCGTTTAGACACTTGACTCAAGCTCACGACTCCGGTACAAAGCACACAAGCACACAAGAAAGCTGTAGGTGCAAGCAGTACATTCATTGTGTGGCATGCACAGCCCGATCTACTACAATATTGTACGAGGAAGAATAAAATATAGAAACTCCACAGGACGCTCTATGGCCTCAAGCCCTTCCGTGTCCAAACTCAACTACTTCGTACTCCTACCCTTAGAATAGCTTGAACGTCTGGTCCACCTTGGGCGAGCCCTCGTTGCCCAGGGACGGGGGAAGGTCGTCCTTGCCGGCACCCCAGGTCGTTTCAGCTGCAGCTAGAGTCAGCACCAGCTCCTTGCCCTCGAGGAAGAAGGAGTGGTCGAGCCAGTTCTTGGTGTATGGCTCGCCGTTCAACGTGGCCTTTGCGATGTAAATGTTCTTGTATGTCGCATCAAAGTTGACAGTCTTGATGCTCGCCACCTTGCCCGTCGCAGGGGATTTGATCGACACCGACTCGAAGAAGGGAGCTGTGATCAGGTAGTACGGCTGACCTGGCACAGGGAAAAGACCAATCATGGTGAAGGCAACGAAACTACCCATGGCACCGGAGTCGTCGTTGCCTGGCAGCCCGCTGGTCGAAGTGCCGAAGAACCTGGGAATGTAAAAGTGTGCACGCTTGGACGACAATCCCGGACGACCTGCCCAGTGGTACTGGAAGACGGTCAAGAAGGAGGGCTCGTTGCCAATGTACGTGATGTTCTTGTCGTGCATGTAGTCCAACCGCTTCACAAAGTTGTCCGGTCCACCGAGCAGCGTGATGAGTGTGCTCATCTGGTGAGGGGCGTAGAATTGATACTCCCAAATTGACGACTCGTACGTTTCCGGGCCATTGACTGTCAGGGAGCAGGCTTGTCCGCTAGTGTCAATGTTACTGCACTTTAGAGGGTCTTGGAAACCCCAGGTCTTGTTCTGGTACTTCGGCTGGAAGAACCCAGTGAAACCCGTTGATACGCTCGAGTTGGGCAGCGTAGATGTCTGATCCGCCTTGAAGATGTTCTGCCAGTTTCTGCTGCTGGCGCGGAACTTCTGCTGGTCTCCCGACTTCCCAAGCTTGCCAGCCACTTCGGAAATGACATAGTCGTTGTATGCATACTCTAGTGTAAGCGAGATACTGCGAGTCATTGTGCCGAAACCCTTGTAGTCAAAGTCGGAGACGGGCACATAGTGAAGTTCGTTCCAGGAGTCAATGTGACCACGACCTTCGACAGACCACAGGTATGGCTCCACGGTGGCATCCTTGACGAGTGCATCGTAGCCGTCTTGCCAATTGATTTCTCCGGTGATGTTCTTCAAATATGCATCAGCGAGGACGACATCAGCGTTTGAACCGCCCTGCGTGTAGCCCTTGGAGAAACTCATGCGGCAGTCAGGTAGCCATCCCTCGTGACGGTAGATGTCAATCAGACCACGGATCTGCGACGCGACCGCATCGGGATCGGTGATGATGAGGAAAGGAAACTGCGAGCGGAAGGTATCCCAAATGCAGTAGAACGAGTCCCAGTATGGCTCAGCACTTTGCCATAGCGGGTTCTCGCCAGTGTAGTTCTGGGGCTGCACAAATGTACGGTAGACACCACTGTAGAAGTTGGTCAAGAGATCGGGGCTAACACCGGTGGGAGATACGGTGATGGGAGCCAGCTTCTCGGCCCACTTCTTCTCTGCAGCGGCCTTGACCTCATCGAAGGAGTTGATATCGGGGATTTCTCTCTGGGCGTTCTGGCAGGCCTTTTCGCTGCTGAGGAAACTCAGGCCGAGTCTTACAGTCACAGTCTCAGCTTTGCTGAAACGGACAAAGCCGGCGCCGAGCAATGGGTAGCCATTGATACCCTTGTTGATCGTCAGCTCTTGCACCTTGTTCGAAGCACGGGAGTCGACGACAATGCCCGTGTCGCGGATCTCCCCGCCCGCAATGTCGGCGCAGAAATAGGCATCATAGGTGTCGATACCGAAACTGGCCTGGAACTTGCCGCCACCAGTCAATCGGCCGGTCTTTGCGTCAACAGTAATGGTGGCATTGTCCTGTCGAGAGTTGGAGCCATCAGTGAGATCGAGAAGGAGCAGAGGAGAACCCTTCCCAGTCTGGGCCTTGGAGAAGTCGAAGCGTAGCAGACCGACGTGATCAGTAGTAGTTGTCTCTACAGTGACCCCGTTGGAGAGCCCAATTGAAAAGTAGCCTGGCGAAGCCTTGACGCTGCTGGGAATGTAGCTAATGGCCCTCCGGGACTTGGGATAAACATAATCATTAACATCATCTCCCGAACCGCCTGCGTATGGGAAGAGCTGGAAGGTTCCGAGAGAGACGGTGCTACCGACGCCGGAGTCGTGGAAGCAAGAAACACCGGTAATGGTGGAATTATCAGATACAAAACCGCCTTGAGCAGACTGAGAGTTGGAGTCGGCAACACATTTAGCCAGGCCTGGGCGAAGTCAGTCAATCAATCCACGCCTACTCCTGCCGTCTCAAGAGGTTCTTACCGTAGGGAAGCGAAGCACCGGCGAAGACATTGCCACCGCCAGTGGTTCCGATGAGCGTGTCTACGTACTTCAGTTTGTCGTATTCTGGGATAGGTCCGCTGGGAGCACTGGGAGCACCAGGCCCTGGGTTGGGAGGGCCCGTGTGAGGCGTTGGCTTGGAAGGATGAGGTGTGGACTTCGCAGGAGGAGCGCCTTTACCATCACTGCCACTGGCTGAGTTGGGAATACGGCTGCCAGCCGAGAAGGAGTCGTCGTTTGGGGTTTGGCCACCAGCGACGAAGCCATCGCCGGCAGCGAAGGCACCTGCTACTAGCAGCAAGGCTGACAGAGATCTATACATGTTTGCTGAGATCAAAATGAGCGACGGTCAAAGAATGAAGGCAGAGAATTAAACAAGAGGTGCGCGCAGGTGCAGAAAAGGTAGGAGGACAACGAGTCTTGGACGGGCTATTATGAAGCATGGTAGACTTACCATGGTCACGGCTTCTGCGGAGGGCTCATGTGACATGCAATCCTCGTGCAGCAAATGCGGCGATCCTGCATGAGTAGGATTTGGTCAAAGTGTGAGGCCAGGCGATCAGGGCTGGTAATTTAAAATTGAGGCAGTGACAGGGATGTATCCCCGACACTTAACATTAGATGAGCCTTCAATCAGCCGGAAGCCGCTCGATTCTGGTATCTCAGCAGGGTCTTTCCCCCCCAATTGTGTACGAAGTAGTCGGCCCAAAACGCCATTCATATACTCACCTCATGCAAATGCCACCACCCTGCACGCGGCAGGGTGTCTGCTACCCACCGCCAGCAGCTCCACGTCGCACCCGTGACGCTCGAGGCATGGGCAGTCGGCTCTGCTTCGCTGCGCCAGCCACACTGGCTGTGCTGGAGCCAGCGTTTTCCTTGTCGTGTTCTGATGAAGGAATCGCAGCCGCATGACTGAGCAGCCGTCCAGCGAGTGGGCCCCTGGCCGCCTTCTTATTAGCTGCGAGTGGAGCAGTCTGGGGAGAAGTGATGCCGAGAGCAGCTGCGCCAGATTTTGACAAACCCATCTCATGCTCTTCCTTCTTCCCTTCAAACCCGTGGTCAACGACAAGTTTGCCTTTGTTCTTGCTCGGCGTTCCGTTCAGGGCACCCAGAGCTCTGAGTCTGGTCGACCGTCCACGGGGCATGGCAGGGATGTCATCGAATTGCTCTGGAACACTTTCAGATGCCGGCTCACAAATTTCGTCTGGAACTTCCCGTGCCTCGATGGCCAGATAGCTGGCGAGATCATCGTCGCCTTTCCAGCGTACACCTTTGCCCTCAGCACCAAGCTCGGCACGCTCCGCAACCTCCTCTGGTGCAGTGTCCCTTAGTTTTTGCAGCATCATGAACGCGGATATCGCGTTGCCTTTGTTGCGCTTGGTGTTTGTACGCGTTAGGTGAGCCAGTTCTTGCGCTTCTGTCCGTTTCGAGATCAGCGTCTCCACTCTTCGCAACGTGATTGTGGGCCCAGCAGCTCTGCCTGGGCGACTACGACCACTCCGCCGAGACGGTGCTGCCGGGGCGTTGGCCAATTCATCCTCCTCGCCAAGGCTGTCCGGCTGCCGTCTCTCGACCGGTGTCGGGCTTGTGTCCGCCGGGCAAGCACCAGCCCTTTCGTGTGGTCGTGAAATGACGGGCGAATTTACGGGTGAGTTGCTGTCTAGCTCTTCCAGAGGCTTCCTTGGTGACGCTAGAGCCGTGCGAATCACATCGCTGTCACGCCGAGCGGAAAGAGAAGACCTCCGAGCGATTTTCGCTGCTTTGCTGGCTCGGGACCGGTCCAGGAAGTCTCTGAGAACAGTTTCGTCGTCATTCAGGTGCACAGTCGTAGTCGTTTCTTCAATACGAACGGTGTCATCCCAGGAGTTCTGCAACAGAGGCGCAGCTTCCTTTGCAAATGCCATTGGCTTCTCTAAATCTGTGTGATGTTGTTGTTGTGCGACGCTTCCAATCTCTACGTTGAAAAGGTCGTCAACTTCGCTTGCGCCTCCAGTCTCCTCGTCAGCGCCAGGTCCAGCATGCCGCTCCCTTGCAGCGACGGGTGCCACAGCTGAAAGATCAAACATGTCCACATCGCTGGTCTCTGTCGAATTTGGAGGTTGTGTCCCCTCTGGAGATTGATGCAGAGTTTCGGTAGACTCGGTCAGAGGCGGCTGTTGTGGCCCTGGGGATGCTGCAGAAGCCATTTCTGGTTCTCCTGCCATTATCGGAGTGGTCACAATGTCGCGTTCCATGTGAGGACTGATGTCGCTGGCATTTTGCTGCGCGTGGGTGTCCAAGACGTCTTCGCCTTCTTTTGCCAATGCAAAGAGCATGGACGGAACTGTTATTGTCGCAGTCACTTGGTCCGCCGCCACTTGCTGAGGGCTATCCCTAGATTCCGCCTGTAATTCATTCG
The DNA here is from genome assembly GCA_023512835.1 of Taxillus chinensis. Classification (NCBI taxonomy): domain Eukaryota; kingdom Viridiplantae; phylum Streptophyta; class Magnoliopsida; order Santalales; family Loranthaceae; genus Taxillus; species Taxillus chinensis. Next base: position 64,145 of record JAKCVP010000403.1, on the reverse strand, counting down.
CTTCTGAAGGATACTGGCAGTCTTTAATGTCGCCTTCGCGGGCCGCGTCTAGCAAAGTAGACTCTGCATGCCCTGAAGCTGAGGGTGACGTTTCCGCTTCTTGCGGCGAATCAGCACCCGCGAGTAAAGGTGTTTCCGGCAAGGGTTGTAAAGCCACCTGCGCCGCATCGTTCGTCTCCTCCGACCGCCCATCTAGTTCTGTGACTTCGACAAGCATATTTGACCGCTTTGCAGACGTGTCAGTGGGCAAACCGCTTTCTTGGAGAATTTCGTTGAGCTCCCCTACAGTCGAATGGTCTCCAGCGTCTTGTGTGATGCCTTCGAACGAGCTCTTCATTGTGTCTATGACAGTATCAGTTCTGCTACCGAGACCTGATGGGAATGAACCCCGCTCACTGCGCATGAACTCTGCAGCGTCAAGGAACTTGTGCACGTCGTTGCTATCTGCCTTGGTTTTCACTCTTTTGATGGCGTGGCATGGCGGCGATCTGCTGGCCTCACGCCTTTTCTGCGATGTCTGAATGCCTGCTCTTTTCGCGCTCATCTGTTCGACAACGCTTGCGCGAGTTTCATGTGCAGTGTCAGTCGCCCTTGGAGCGTTGGCAGGCGCGAACCGCTTGTATATCCTTCTTGGCTGACGCTCTTGTTGCGAGCCGGCCGTTCTAGCAACACGAGGTTCACGATCCCAAGCGCGGCCGCGGCGCATAATTGCGTCCTTGTTTTTGAGTTGTTCTGACATGCGCGTGGGCGTCCTGGGGGTCGTCTTATTAGTGAAAGCGGAGGGCACCTGAGTAAGGACAGCAAACCCGTACCATGTCTCTCCAGCAGTGAATCTATTCTCTTCGATCAACTGGTTTTTTCTCGGTGTCTTCTTTGAAGGGCTTCGGGCAATAGATCGCTTGCTGCGTGGTGTTGCGCGCGACGGGCTACTGGGTGTGCCTGTGGCGGTCATTTTGCGTCTCGCGACAGAAATAGTCTGGTCCGAATACTCAGGCTGCTACTGTGGGAGCGAATGCCTGGAGGGGTGTGTGGTGAATTCCAGGAGGAGAATAATAGCACGTGTAGAGTAAGATCGAGTCAATGTTTGGTGCCGCGTGATGTTGTTTACTTCCAGCCGAGAATGACATCTACGTCGGACTAACCGATTATGGAGCACTCGCACTCGGACTGTGCACGGACCTAGGTAGGTGAGCCCTGGCGGCCTCCGTGGACTTTCTTTGCGATCCTTGCCTGGCAAGTTGAGCATCGCATCCTTCTCGAGTAATCAACCAAATTGAGGCCATTGGCATCCGCTGACGATCTGCGGCGCACAAACTAGCCAGTCTTCTTCATCTTCGCCTTTTTCCGGCAAACCCCGCGAGTCACCCGATATGCCGCCCAAAGGCGTTCCTAAAGTCAATACCGCTCCACGGCTTCCTCCTCTTCCCAAACTTCGCGTACGCAAACCCAATAAAACAGAGGCGAACCCTTGCGTCGGCATAATGTCATCGCTTCTGGGATGCTGGGCCAGTTCAGGACAGGCTGCGCAACACTGCCAGGCTATCGAACAGCAGCTTCGAGCCTGCATGGACAAGAAGGTATGTTACGCATACACGGAATGCAGTCCATTGACTAACTCAACGACAGCGACCTCAAGCACCACCAAAGAACAATATCAATGCAGCACTGGGTCGCATGTACCCGATGATCAAAGGACCGCAGAAGAGGAAGTAGGAGTCAATCTGGGTGACCTTTTTTACACATCTGCTTTTCATGCATCGCAAGGCGTTTCCGGTTTATGGCGAATCGACAGGCGAATGCTATGCGTATCGATGTTGTGACTGTGCATTACGTCCATCGAACTCCGCATAGGCAAACTAGGTAAATCGCAGAACATACAGTACACTGTCCCGTTTTGTAAAACAATGCACGACGGACCACCTCCGCATTTAGCCATCATACAATTCACAATTCATTGTGACACAGGACAGTGTCGGAGCCTAGTCAATTGAAAAGCCTGTATTGTCTATCAAGTTCTTGACAACTGTATAGACTCACCCAGGTTTGATCGCAGAGCTGGGTTTCTCCACCAGCAACATCAGGAAGCTCGGTTTCAGATTACATACGTCTCCAAGTGCACAGAATGCCTTATTCAACTTGCTTCATGTTATCCACTGTCGCCGTCGGTGTTTATATCTCGGAAGCAACTGGCGACAACGGTCACAAACGCAACAACTGTCTGTTCTGCCAGGGCTGCTGTCATTCAAAGGCTAAGCAACAGCCCAAGCCAGTGCGAATGGCACCTGCCATTCCCGAAAGCCCAACCTTGCCATCCTTTTGGAGCCGACGCGCCCGATGACAGATACTTCATCTTTGGTAGACCCTTTGGGACCCTTTGGGGACACATGATCCCGTAGTCCTTTGTATTGAATTCAGAGCCCATGATAACCCAATCTTCCACTTCTTTGTCCATTCGAAACCTCTGGCGTAGCTGCATACTCGTGGATTGACTCCTTGAATTTAAGTCAAATGTGCGGTCTTTGGCCAACTCCAGTGCTGCGTCGTCGCTGGTCAAACCATGCGTCGTAATAAGCGCTCACAACGAACTCTATTCTCGTCTGACGCTCGTGAGATTTGGTCAGGTCTTGGTTGAACTCCGCCGTGCTTGCGAGCCCGAATTCGGAGATCGACGAATCATTTGAGCGTAAGTTAGGATTGTGGACAGTGCTTGTGTCGTCATCCATCTAAATGTTCTACACGACCTGTACGAGCAGTAAGGTGCTCCAACCTCCGCCGTACGGTGGATTTCAGCCTCAGCGTGGGGGCACTGCGTGTCGTACAACTGAGGAAAACGAGTCCATGCTAGACTGAGACCTATAGCGTGATAAGCCTGGGCGATACGTAGTACTAGCAATGGACATGGATGCAGTCGACTTTGCACCAATTGATGCCGTATCTGTCACGGAGACCTCATTAAGCAGCTCTTCAATTAGAGCGACATCAAGATCGACCATAGTCGTGAGAATTGCCGAAAAGATATGCATCAAGGCCGTGAACTCGGTCTCAAGAAGAGCATCTCCTGAAAATCGGGCGTGCTCATATCTCGACAAGAAGTCATCGACAAGCTCTGGTGGTTTGATGATGCCAAAGGACTCCAGCTGAGCAACGTATTCTCGAAGACCCAGGTTTGTGGGACGTTGTAGTATAGCAACGACCCTCGAGTCGGGTTGAGGTATCACATCTGGCACCTGAGACTCTGGTACGAACTTTGGATCCGGAGGCGCAAGAGATACAGCCTTTGCCTCAATCAAGTTGGGTATCTCGGTGACCACAGTACCAAAGTTCAAGTTTGGAATATCTGGGTTTGCCGGCGAGCTCCAGCCCGGATGTTCAATGTATCCCCAAGGGGGGTTCTTCTGCGAGACAGGGTTCAGATCGAATCTCACGAGGCCATGTTGGCTTTCAGTCTTGCCATGCAGGGGCGCATTCTGATCAGTCTCTTCTGCGCGCAAGTCTCGTGGTCTCGACTCCCATGCCAACAGAGCACTGCGTTGACGGTTCTTGGTAATCTCTCTCCGCACACGAGACGAAAGCTCTCCTTCCTCGATTGGTATGTAAGGCTTGGGAATGGTGGCTAGGGTGGTACGGTTGGTGTACAGGCGACTTGCGTATATGAAGACGGCTATGCCAGTTGTGACCGCGATTGTCCCAATGACAACAAAAATGTTACCCTTGCGATGATTGAGAATGGTCTGGTAGATGTGGTCGGCCGGCACGACAGCAAGTAAGACACCGCTGATCAGGAGTAGGACTGTGTATGAAGAGCGATAGAGGATGCGAAATATGAACGCGCCCCAGGCGCGTGCGTGCATGCTCACATGGGAGAGGTAAAGCTCGTAGAAGTGAAGTCAGTCGAGGCAGTCTGGACGGTTCGTATCGCATCGCATCATCAGCCTGAGCCTAAGCCTATTTGCTCAGCACGTGATGGGCGATGTACAACGATCGCTTCCAGCGAGCAGAACGCAGAAACTCTTTGTCTTTGGCACGCCATGGCCCTAGTGCTAGATCAATAGCCTTCGCGCTGCACACCCCAAGTCTGACGCCCACGGCCGCTGTCCGTGGCATGCTTGACTCTCCTGGCCCTGTCTCGATGTCGTCAATCGGGCCCAGCCGCAGCGCCAGGAGACAAATCAGCCACAGAATGATGTCCAATGTCATACACTGGCATTTCGAGGAGATCTCATAGGTGCGATGCCATCTGATTAGATTCACCCGCACCTAGTGTCGCGCTGCGCTATGAATGAATGACTTGGAGGTCCTGCTTGGGCGACAGGCAAGCTTGGAGACCCGGAAATCCCTGACGTGAAAAGGTTCGCGTGATACCTACATATTAACCGTCCAGGCTGCTCCGACCCAGATCCTTCAGTGCCGCTGGCTCCCCCTCCTCATCAAATGGCTCCGTCGACCGTTCACCTGCCAAACGGCCAGAATTTGACCGTGTCTCCGGTCTTTGGTGGGCTGTCGTTCAAATCAAACGATTGGATCACCCATCGCACCCAGTTCCCTCCTGGCTGGACCATCGTTCTGAACCAGGAGGATGCCAACGACGAAGACAATGGAGCAGCAGCTGACTACGGCAATGGCAATGGAAAACATCAGCGCACCATTCATCGCTACAAACAGCCCTCCCTCCAAAATGACCATGTGTATATCTCCACCGTGTCGCAGCCCAGCAGTCAAGACTTTAAGCCGCCCAGCTCACCCACTCGGCAAATTGCCATGATGCTCTGGGCAACTCTGTGGTGGTACTTCCACCAGCCTGAACCAAATCTCAAACTGACCACCAAGGCATCAGCTAACACCGTTGAAGATGGAAGGCCCCGCGGTGACTGGGTCATCAACATCAATAGGGAAGGCATCTTCAAGAGCAGGAACATGCTGGCCAAGCTAGAACGAATGGGTCTGATCATCAGCCAGTGCCCAGATGTAGGAGTCTCACTCGAAGACACCACTGGCACGCCTTCGCATAAACTCTTTGTAAGCCGCCGGGCATTCTGGCAGATGGACGCGCGCATCTATCTGTTTACTCTCATGCCAGTTGTCAACTCGCCTTTCACCGCCGCTTCTCCACATTCCTCTCGTCCGAGCTCCCCCATGCGCGAGAGCAGAGAGCTTGAGAAGGAGTCTTCCGCAAAGGGATCTTTGACCCCGACACAATTTCAGTCGAGTAGCCATCTGCCAACCTACTATCCACCACACCCAGCGCAGTATGTGTTCACCAACGGCGTTAGGCACCCTCTCCGACCCAGACCCTTTCGTCAGGGAGAAACCTTCTACTCTCGCTATATTCCCAGCATTGGGCAGTTTCTGTCGTTTAGGGTAGCCTCGCTCTCCCCGAAGCCGATATCACAGCAAGGCCCGTGGTCTTTGCAGTACGCCAACCCGTTGCCCAATGGCTTACAGCATCAGCACCAGCACCAGCCGTCTAGTGACTCTCTGATACCACAGATTGAGAGGAGCGGGTCCACTCAAGGCGAAAGTGATGTGGAACTTCTACACCGCTGGATGAACGACCCGCGAGTGGCACGCTCCTGGGGAGAAGAAGGGCCTCAGTCGCATCAAGAGACATTCCTGAGGAATGGTCTCTCAAGCACACACAGCTTCCCCGCTATAGGTTGCTGGGACGGCAAACCGTTTGGCTACTTTGAGATCTACTGGGTCAAAGAAGACAACCTTGGAAAGTTTGTTGGCGGGGAGATTGGTGACTACGACCGAGGCCTCCACTGCCTCGTAGGCGAGAAGGAATTCCGAGGGCCTCATCGCGTGCAGGCTTGGCTGAGCTCCCTGGTCCACTATTGCTGGCTGGCGGACATGAGGACCAACGCCGTCATGCTCGAGCCCCGTGTGGACAACACCAAGTCAGTACCCTTGCTGACTCCAATCAAGATCATTGCTAATGAAATACTCAGGCTTCGAGACTATTGTCTGCAGGCCGGGTTCTACAAAGAGCGTGAGGTGACGCTGCCGCACAAGCAATCGAATCTGATGAAAATTCGTCGCGACGCCTGGGAGTGCCCATTCATTTGAGCAAGAGGCCGCCAGTGTCTTAGCGTGGTTAGCATTGTGGGGCAGGAAGGTAGGAGGGTGCGCGTCAGATCAAGACATTGATCGCGTAGTTGCGATTCTCGCTTGCGCGCCACGACGATGATCTGCAAGCCCCACCGAACCTCGGAACGCACCTAAGAACTGTCCTAGCTGTTGCATTGTTTAGCATCTAATATGGACCCTACCCAATCTCACAGAAGTCCTGTCCACTTTTTCCATGACCTGCGCATTGAGATTCACGAGATCCGCACAATGGCAGCAAGCAAACTCAAGGCACTGTGCCAATTCACGGCCTGCGATGTACGACTCTGCCACCCCGCATGGGCTACCCAGATCTGACGCTGATAGGCATGATAGGTCTCCGACGCTCTACTCAAACTGAAAGTACCTGGTGCGGGATTTCTAGCCGATCTCCGTACGTGCAACTGTTGAGATGCAAGCATGACAGGCAGCAATCTCACGGGTCTGTAGAGCTTTTCCCTGCGCAGGGCGTAACTCCAGACCGCATAGCGCAGCTGGCCCGGGTTGCTGCTCCTGCTTCGACCGTGCTGTTTGTACCGAAAAACGCCAACCCGCAAGAGCATCCAGAGCATTTTCTTGGACACAAAGAGTCAAATATACCGAGTTCTGCGCATTACGTCGACCTCACGAAGAAAGACACGTTCATGGTGCTAAGTCAACCCAAGGGCCAGAAGTGCGCTGTCCTGGGAGGCATAATGAGCTCACGCATGAAGAAATGCGGAGCAAAAGGAATCATCGTCGACGGCAGGCTGAGAGACATTGCCGAGCAGCAGAGGATTCACCTGCCAGTAAGACCATTGCGCAAAGTAACAGCTTGACGCTTGGACTGACCTGGAGCTAGATCTGGGCAAAGGCCACTTCTACAGTGGGCGCTGGAGCAGAAGCAAAGCCGTGGGCATTAGACGTACCCATCAACGTGTCTGGTGTTGAGGTTCGCCCGGTATGGAGCCGCCTTGCCCTTCGCACATGTCCACACATACTGACGTTGAGACTCATAGGGCGACATCATTCTCAGCGATCCGTTGGAGGGCGTAGTAGCCATACCCGCCGATAAGCTGGACGCCATTCTAGAGCTCATGCCCAAGATCACGGCGGCAGATGACAAAGTCAAGGAAGACGTGGAGAAGGGCGTCACGGTGAAGGAAGCTTTTGCACGTCATCGCTCTGCACTGTAGCCGCCGCACTCGGGTCGCACGCGCTTCGCAAGGCACGGCTGCATATACACTTAGCTGCCTACTTTGCTACGAATGGAAGCAACAGTGACTGAAACGGCCTCGTAGTTGGGCATACACCTAAGTAATGGACTTGACAAGGTTGATGGGCGCCTCGGCTGACCGACTAGTCTGAGTCGTTGCGGCTGCCCCTGGCTCCAGTCAAAACAAGAATTATTTGAGTGATGCAGCTGGACAAAGCTCCGAGCTGCCTCTTTCTCATGTCCACGCCCCACATTGTTCTCCCTTCTCTTCCCACGAGAGTCACACGTGCAGAGAGACAAAGGCGTCGTTCGATATTGCTATCTACCGTCAGACGGGCGCGTGCTCAGTGCTAAATGTCAGCCTAAACTATCACGCGCTGCACGTCTTGACAGCGGTTGGCAATTCGATCCTCCACGTCATCCTGCCCCCTCATCGCAATCTACCGGCTTTCCATACTCACCACAGCAATTGTCGCAAGAAAGCAGACTCCCCTTGACGGCAAAGTCCCGACCAAAATTCAGAGCCCACGAAACCTCGAGGGCACTCTCACAGTACTTGTTCGCTGGCAAGACAAGAGCCTTGTCCCTCCTTCCGAGCTCCAGAGCTCCACCGCGCCTGTCAAGATTGTCACGTCTGCGCTGACGGCCATTCACCACCGGATCTCTCTTGAATAAATCACCACTTCACTCCTGACGAGTCTTTTGCATATTCCAAGTTTTTGCCTGGTCCATTTCTGCTTACCTGTCGGATCTTTCCTCTCTTTGCACATCCTTCTTTTGTAGAGACATCGACTTGGGCCGCCATGCTTCTTTGGGAGCAGCAAGCTCACGCGAGCAACGTTATGGCTCAAGCCAATGAGACTTACATGGACGCGGACCTCATGAACACGTCACAACAGCCAGCACCGCCAACCGTGCAGAAGCAATGTCCTAAATGTGGAGAGGTGAGGGTCATCCAGTTCAGCGACGCCGTCTTCTCCCAGAACATCACCTGCGAAAGTGTAAGTTTCTGCATGGCTTTTCTATTGTGCCCACTCGTCATTTGGGTGCTACTTATCGTGAACAGATCCCCTTTGAGTGGCCATCCATGACCGCCTTCGTGACATCTGCAGGACTTCCACAGCCAATCACGCGAAGCCACAACGTCCCACATGAACTCTACAGTGGATGCTCATCTACTACGCACGATCCAGCACTCTTCCCTCATCCTCTCCAATTTCTTCTCAGCGGCTATAAATTCGAAAGGAACTAACACTTTCTGAAGTGCAAAGAGCCCAGCCAGCTCGCCTTTATGACGCCTCAATCAGTTCAATACCAAAACACTAAGGAGGACAACGATCTTGCCGCAGCCTTTGCCCGCTCCTTCAGCCTCGAACACCACCCTCAACTCTGGACGCCAAACCCCTCACCTTTCTCTCAGCCAGCAAACTCGGTCTTCGCTGCACCTGCGCCTCAACCACCTCAGCCAAACTCCAACGCATTTGCTGACCGTGGAGATGGCAGTCGAGTCCATTATCTAGCTGGCAACCCTACGGCATATCCACCACAGTCCAAGCCCCAGCCAATCGTGTACGCCAGTGTGCATTACACGCACAGCGCACATCTGCAAAGTCGCGACGGTAAGTGGGACGCTGGCGGAGGCGGAGCGGAACCTTATATGCGCGAGGGCTATCAGAGTGGTCTGGACGTACATGCTGCCAGTGGGGATGGAGACGTTGAGATGGGAAGTTGATCATTAGTTCCAGTACACGTTTGTCTTCAAGGTTGTGCAGAGGCATTTTAGCGCAGAAGAGGAGCAAACTCAGGCCACGCCAGGCCACCACCTGACATTAGCTAAAGTGAGCATGATACCCTTCATGTGAGAGACGAGATACCCAATTTGTTCATTGAGATCCTCCCCAGCACACGAAATGGAATTCAGTCAGGTTCTCTCCGCTGTCCTAGCGTCAGATTTCACATCCGTCAGTCATTGACCGTGCCCAATTGCAAAAGCACATGTCTGCATTACAACGTCACACCAGCAACCCCAAAGCACCCAGTCATCCGTCCCGATATTTTACTGTAGAATACGCCTGTGTGCACAAGACACAACCATTGCTATCGACCTTTCGTGCATCACAACGGCCTCGAGCTAGCACTAGCATATCCCGTCCCATCCTCAAAAACCCTCACATCCATCCCCTCCCAAAACTCCCAGGCCCCAGCCTCAGCGAACATGAGCCCCCTCGACCAGCGCGTCAACCGCACGCTATTCGCCGCCTTGGGCAAACCCCTTCGCGCAATCTCTCGTAGTCGCCCTTCGATCCATGCGCGCTGCTTAGCGGGGACACTCTCAACCCACGTCGTGATGAAGAGCCACGAGTAAATCGTGTACGCTGCGTCGCCGTGCAGTTCAGCTACGCGGGCTTTTACGTGCGATAGCGCCGACGGGACGAGTCGTATACCGAGATGCCAGGGGACCGAGGCGCACATTTCATCCACGAGCCCGTTGGCGCGGTCGATCAAGTCATAGATTGATGTACGGTATAGTGGGCGATAGCGTACATCGTTGTGCAGTGCTTGCCAGTGTAGTGCGCGCAGCGCCACACTCAGCGCGCAGAGCTGGATTATCCTGCAGAGGCCGTGGTTGAAGGCTAGTTTCGGGTCGGCGTAGAGATGCAGGGGGCCAGGGTAGACGTCTGCTTCTTCTATTGCGTAGGCATCGTCGGGGAGATTGTAGCGTGCGTCTATTGATTCAAAGTGCCAGGCTGGCGGGAGTGTTCTGCGCCAATTTGACAGGCGGGTGAAGAGGTCGAGGCCGTGCGCGCGGAGGGCTTGCACGCTGTCTGCCTTTGTGGGGGAAGAGGGGGCGTCGTGCGTTGCGTTTGATTGTGCTCTTAATGCTGTTGTTTCGACCATTAATTCTGCGAGGCTGTGCGCTGGGTTTGGTCGGGGCGGGCGGTCGAAGAGCCAGCCGAGTGGATGAGGAAAGGGCGGGAGAGGGAGGCCATACATCATCGAGAAGACGCACTTTTTCCGTCGTTTGTTAGTGACTTGCTACGCGTGTGCCACGTCCAATTGAACGTGCAGCGGGATTGACCAACCGTTGATATTCGTAACTGCCGGAACAGCATCACGTCTTGTGGAGTGCTGGTCCTGCTCGCGCCGCGATGGGTGACTAGGCTGATCATGCCGAAGAAGTGGTTGAGTGAATCCTCTCCGAAGCCAGTAGTCGCCTGTTGCGTGTTGGTAGAGCGTATATTGAATGACACAACGGAAGACTTACTTCGACATGTCCGAGAAGGCGCACAGCGAGGAGGGTATCATCCGACAGGGCATCGTTCTCTAGAGCCGCCCGTATTCGACGAATCGAAGTGTTGTACTGGCGGAATGCCAGTTCACTTACGCTGGCATCATTGCTGCTGTACGCGAGAGAAGACAGTGCGTGCGCTCGAGTGACAGCGTGAAGAGCAGAGTCAAGAGGGGCAGTCTGTAGCCATGGCATCAGCCAGCTGATCATTGGGTCAGTAGCTGCGCTGGCTGTGCGCAGTGCCGGATTCTTGTCCAGGAAGAGCGACATTGAGAAGATCGTGGGGTCCAGCTGGACATGCCGAAGCATGTGGGCAGGTGGCAGGGCAGCGACTGCATCGTCAGCATCCTCATTGTCTCTATGCGAGTCTTTCGTCTGGCGCATGGTCAGCTATAATGATGGACTGAGGATGAGCTTGTTGAACCATGCCATTGAAAGAGCCAGTGGACGCCCGGCTGCATCATGCAAGTCACCTGAGCCATAGCTAGGAGTGCCTATGTCACTCGGACTGGAGATTGCGCTCTGCGTGATGCGTCAATCACAGATGCTGCCACTTTGCTCTAGCAGTTTGAGAAGTGGACGTACTGGAGTCTCAAGCGGATAGCTATCGTCCAAGGACGGCGCTGTTGAGGCTGGTGTCGCAGATTGGTCAGGTGCCTGGAGTAGATTCGAGGATTGCGACATGGGTCTCGCATTGCAAGCCTTAGATAATTATGTTCATTTCTGTATGTGCCTGAGACCGCTGCCAGAGCCTCGCAGGATATAGTGTGACTTTATCGTGACAGTTCTGCAACCAACAGAGGGCGCAGTTACGTTCGTATTGCAGCTCGTGAGGTGTCGGCATGTGTGCCGAAGCTGATCCCGCTAGCCCACGGCTGGATCTTGCTGCAGGATGTAGCAAGTCGAGGGCAAGTGACTCTATGAGAGACTGAGGCCGCTGCAGTAGCGCTAAAACTCTTGTTCTTACTAGGTTCCGATGGTAATTACTGCATTTGCGCTAAGCTTCCAGCAGTGACATGCAGGTATGGATTTGGTTGCGATCTGAACTGGGATCTAGTCCATGTCGTCCAAGCTGTTTGCATTCGGCCTCTCGTCGACCATGAAGCCGACTAGACACTCACCCATGATATTCTCCCAATTCACCCAGGGGTGAACGTCGAAGAAGAGCTTGTCAGCCGATTTGCCAGCCGCCCTCATCAACTCCCCAGAGCCGCCAGGATGGAAAGGGAGATATGGGCCAAGGTTGTACACTTTACCCTGAAAGCTACTCCAAGCTGGCTTGCCTTTTCGACCATTGTTCGCAGCCAGTTGCGAGGGTGTGACACGTTGAGGGAAGGGAACGCCCGAGAGGTTCTTTCCCGACCTCTGAAGATTTGCCCAATCTAGAGGAGAGTGACCAGGCGCCAGGTGGACCTTTTTCCTCGCTGACGACACTGCATTCCCAGTGGCTGGATTCAACATTGTCGGCTTGGTGATAGGGACTCTCAAGCCTGATGTGGGTTGTAAGAGGGTTGATGTACGATTCACTGGCAATGCCCCTCCACGATTAGGAAGAGGTCCTGTGGACGGTGGACGTAGAGACGACGATGATGTTTCTGATGGCGGCAGTGACGTTCTTCTGGGAGATCTTTGCGGGACTGGAGGCGGAGGCATGATCTCTGGCGTGCCAGGTGCTCTCCAAGTGTCCAGAGATGCAGGTGTTTCGTCGAGGCTCGGTGGTGGAGGCGTCTGCGATCGTTCGATAGTAGGAGGACGGGGAGTGGCTTCTGGTGTCGAGGAGCCCGAGCGCTGCTGATCTCGCTCACCATCAGAAGATTCCATATCGTCCTCCTCCTTCTCTATGTCATTCCCGTCTCGTTGATCTTTGCTTTCGACGGTGGCATCAGCCGCAGCGGGTGTTCGCCATATGGAAAGGAAGGACTTCATGCGCGCAGAGATCCTCGGGCCTTCACGCGCGCCGAACAGGATCACAGCGACGAGACAGAGAAGGAGACCGACTACGCCCATGCCATGCTAGGTGGGGCTGGTAGCCCTTTCGTGATGAATGGTTTGTGTAACGCCGTTGGGAATTTGTTCGCGTGCCCGAGGGCTGGACGGCGTGGATGGGTATCTTAATGTGCAAATCAAGCTTGTCAGGGTCCTGAGACCTGATGTGAGATACGTCAGAGGCCTCCTTACGCTTGTGGACACTTCGAGTGAGAAGTCGCCAGCCAAATCGCCATTCTTGTACAGAACCCTCCTCTGCCCAGTGTGAAGAGAGAATGTTTTCTCGATCCATTTTGAGCTCGCTTACGCGCGTTGGCCGTGCTGCACAGCCCGTCAGAAATCGGTACCCACGCCCTGCCAGAGTGCCACAGACAGTAGTGCCAATGAGCACGCGATGCTTCTCAACCGGCAAGTCAGATGTAGACGCGACCATAGAGCAGTTACAAGACATGTACGTGAAAGCCTGCATCCCTTCATGCCTTTTTTGAGCTCAAGCTGACACCCTTTCTAGGTATGCCACGGCTCGTGACGAGGTATGCATCGCCGCCACTCGCTGAGCCCATAAACTTCGGCCATACTACAGAACCAAGTCTAACCCACACCAGTTTGAGATGGCTATGGAGGAGACAGAAGGAAACACAGTCTATGCGTCTGACGATCGCGAGGCAGCAAGGGAGGAGTTTGACAAGTTCAAGAAAGCTTACGAGGACTCGATCCAAGGTCCTGGTGGTCAAGAGATTGAGACAAGAATTGGCACTCGTGTGAGAGAATTAGAGAACGCAGTGAAAAACATGGAAGAGCTGGCGCAGCACCAAGATTAGACATGTACGCAAAACGAAGCCAGAGAGACAAAAGCAATTACTTTTGATTCTTTATCGCTGTCGCGGCTCAGTACGAGCCCTGCACGGATAGCGTCCATTCATGGATGCTGTGAGATACCAATTTTTACTACATTGAGTTGACGTAGCTCCAGGATGATGCTAGGACTCGTTTACAACTCGGTCTTTCCATGGATGCGGACGAGCTCCGTCTCAAAGACTTGAAACGCCATTAGCGAATATGCCCCATCCTCGAAGCGGATATGTGTGTGGAAACTTACTCAGGACAGAGTTGGCGGGAATAGGACCAACACCGCGGCTGCCATAGCCAAGCGCGGGCTGAATGGTGAGCTTGCGCTTCTCACCAACAGCCATGTCGAGGAGACCTTCGTCCCAGCCTAGAGCAGCTGTTAGGACACCGTTCACGAGAGACAAAGAGGGGAACTATTTACCCTTGATGACCTGACCACGACCAACAGTGAAGCTGAGCGGGTCGCCACGGTCATAACTGGCATCGAACTTCTCGCCGTTCTCCAAAGTGCCGCGGTACTGAGAAGCGGTCAGTTTCGTCACGGTGATGCTTGAGTAGGAGAATGACTTACGTGAACGTCAATGGTGTCGCCGCGAGCGGTGCGAACCTTGGCGTCAGGTTTGGCGTTCTGAACCTCAATCTCGAGGCCGTCAAGCTGAGGAAGACCCATGGTGAATGTGAAGAAGAGTGCGACGAGTGAGAAGATGTAAAAGAAGGTACGCATTGGGGGCGAGGGGAAAGGAGGAAGAGTCCGGGCAAAGGAGTTGGGCTCTAAAAGTATTAGTTGAACAGGTCCCCGCCTTGCAGAGAGCTTCAAGAGATGTTTCGCGGAGTAGCACGTCAGAGTTGGAATTGCAAGCTGTCTGAAGGAGGACGCTCCGTCCTGTCATGGGATGAATGGCGGGGCTAGCGCCGTGCCATGGCTGCGTGGCCGGGTACCTCGAGGTCAGATCGTTCTGCCCAGGTTACGGTAAGTCTGATCACGTGCAGACGTGACTCTGAGGCGACCTGGCCTAACACCAAAGACGCGTCCTCCCCCTCGAGCCCTCCCCCTACCTTTCATGTGCTGAAGCGAGCAGGCTTCGATGAGCCCTTGCTCGTCATGAATGAGCTCCTCAATGGACTGAATAGCGCTCAAAGAATAGCTGTGACCAGTCCAGCCTCCGTTCTGCAAGTCCTGGCTCCCCCTGGGTCGGGCAAGACCAAGACGCTCACAGCGCGTGTTGCCCACCTCATCCTTCACGATGGCTACGACCCCGGCACCATCATCGTGTGCACTTTTACCATCAAAGCTGCTCGCGAGATGGGAGAGCGGCTAGAGCACTTGCTGGGCAAGGACGTTGCCAAAAAACTCATACTTGGAACCTTTCACTCAGTCTCACGCCGCTTTTTGAGTGTCTTTGGAGAGCACGTCGGCCTTGACAAGGACTTTGGCATCGCAGACACCTCGGACTCCGCCAGCATCATGAAGCGTATTGTTGCAAATGAAAGATTGGGCATCGACCCCCAAGCGGCACGGAGCCGTATTTCCAAGCTCAAAGCCCAGGGCATCTCACCAGAAGCCAACCACGCCCAGACAGCGACGAAGAAAAAGAACGCAGCTGCTGACATGGACATTCACGAACTGACGACAGTTTATGCATTGTACGAAGAAACTCTGCGTCTGAACCACCTGCTCGATTTTGACGACTTGTTACTCAAGTGTCGGGATCTGCTACGTCGGCATCCTCCAAGTGTAGCTTACATCAAAGCCGTGCTCATCGACGAGTTCCAAGATACAAACCATGTGCAATTTGACCTCATGACGTGTTTCGCTCAGAGTTGCAAAAAAATCAGCACAGTTGGCGATCCCGACCAAAGTATCTATGGATGGCGTTCGGCTGATGTGACTAACCTCAGGCGAATGAAGGAGCACTATCCTGAGCTACACACGGTGAACCTCGAGGAGAACTATCGTTCTTCTGGTCTCATCCTTTTCGCGGCTCAAGAGGTCATCGAGCAAGACAGTAGTCGACCCCAAAAGTCCCTAATGCCGACTCACGGACCGGGCACCACACCTGTATTTCGGACGCTCAAAAGCGCCTGGCGTGAAGCTGAATGGATTACAATGGAGCTCAAACGAATCAAAACTTTGTCTGCTGGCCTACTAAAATGGGACGACTATGCTATTCTGGTCCGATCTTCTTCGCTTTCAAGAGTGATCGAACAAGCATTGAACAGCCAGCAGATCCCTTATCGCATGGTGGGCGGCGCACGATTCTTCGATCGCGCAGAGGTCAGACTCGTACTTGATTACCTTCGGGTTATATCAAATCCGGCACACACAGACGCGTTGATTCGAATATTAAACGTCCCGAGAAGAGGGATTGGAGATGCAACTCTCCGTTCCCTCACTGGAGAGGCAACCCGACGGAAAATGCCACTCTGGGATCTGGTTCTTGAAGTAGGCCAACATCTGAAGCCTCGCAAAGATGAGATAAGGGGATCGGCCATGAACGGCATCAGACTGTTCATCAACATCATTCTCAAGTGCCGCGGCAGGCTACAGCGTTTGGACGCGAAGGACCAGGGTTTGACAAGCTTCATGCAATCGATAATCGCAAGTATTGAGATTCAAGCTCACTTGCGGCGAGAGTACAAGGAGGAAGCTGATGTGAGGTGGGCCAACATCGAGGAACTGGTTGCTTTGGCAGCAGAAGCCGAAAACAAGGAGCCGGAGGAGGAACTACACAACATCGGTCAAAGCGAGAAGCAGAGAGGTGGGGGTGAGGAGGCTGATCTGGCCACAGAGGATCATGACCCTGATGTCATCTATGGCTCCGAAGATAAGAACTCACCGTCTGCGACATATCTTGCAGAGCGCCTTGCTCAGTTCCTTTCGACAGTCGCGCTCTCGACAGATGCCAAGGCGATAGAACAGGGAGAGCAGCGAGAGCAGGGCCAGGTGGTGATATCGACAATGCACGCCGCCAAAGGCCTTGAATGGCCTATTGTGTTCATCCCGGCCGTCTACAACGGTGTCATGCCACATTCTCGAAATGAAGATGCGGATGAAGAGCGACGACTCCTCTACGTGGCAATGACTCGAGCTCAAGCGATGCTTTACATGAGCAGGCCAGACAAGGACTCTGTTCAGAAGCAGGCGACGAGTCCGTGTCCATTCCTTACGGAAAGCACCGGGGGGTCGGCCCAGTACGCGACTAAAGGACCAAAGCTGACTATGCAGGTGGTGCAAGAGATGGCGGCCATTCTCCGGAGAAGCTGTCCGACGGCGGCAAACGTTCTGCAAGCAAAGAAGACAATGGGCATGGAAGGTTGTGATGACAACATAATACCCGAAGATCCAAACGAAGACTATGACAAGGAGCAGGATGCTTACAAATTCAAGGACGGATACCCTCGCAAGCGCTCGTTACTGGAATCATGCCGACCAGAGCAAGAGACTCAAGACATGCCTGTGTTCCAAGCAGCGTCTGGCCTGCAACGGTATCCTTGTCCAACGGAAACCATGACGACGGCAGCTGCGTCATTGACCGCTGCTGCCGCTTCTTCTTCTTCGTTCGCTTCGGCAGCAAAATTGCCGCAGCTTGAGCGAAGCAGATCAAGCCTTTCTGATGCTGCCAGTGATCAATCGCGTGGCAAGCAGACAGCCAAACGGGCGCGAGTGGAAGCAGGGCAGCGGTGCATGACGAGCTTCTTCACGACACAAGCAAGGCAACAAGCGCAGCCGCAACCGCGTCCGGACGTCGCTTCACGAGAGGCGTCGAAGCAGCCTTTGCAGGAGCTCCCAAGTATGAAGAATGCAGTGGGTCGAGCCAGTACTCCGAATCAGCCAATGTCGCAAAAGCCAAAGCTGAGTAATCCTGCCTCGAAAGGACGAGGGATCTCCTCAATGACGGGGCAGAATGGAGCTCTTGGCGTTCAGCCTGCGCGTCCGGGATTCAAAAGACACGTCAATGCGCCCGGTTTGTTTTCTAAAGCACGGGATTGATGAGAATTGCTCATTTCAGGTTGGCGTCCGGGATTGGGCGTTGGAAAGTGGTCGGTGTTCGTTAACAGACTCGAGACAGTGCAGCCGACTGCGATTCGATACACGAACAAGGCTCGGCGATGCTTGGTAACTCTTTTGGATTGAAAGCTTTGGAGAGGTTGTACACATAGGCGAGGGCGTGCAGTATAGAGAGTATAGAAGCCTCGAGGAGCCGCTTCGGCAACAGCAACGCCATTTGCTTGGCTTCGATGCGGCTCTGGTGCATCGGCACGATCGAGCTCCGATAAGAATCAGGGGACGTCATGTCCCCTCGGGCGTCCCAAGTCTGTGCAGATTCTTAGCCGATCACTGGCGGCTGGTGGCATACCTTCAGTAGAGTGACGAGAACGGCAAGGGTGGCAGCAGAAATTCTGGTGCAGCGGAGGGCGCCTTGGAGCAGTTTAGGTTCGAGACGGCACGCCCCCATCGTCAGCGGCCATGGGTTGTCAGAGATGCTCTCCTCTGCCTCTCCGCCCCGTCCAGATGTAAGATGAGTCCGCAGCGAGGTACCTAGCCAGACGACTGGGAGACACGCCTGCAGATTGGGGCCACCAACACTCATCTGACAATGCCTGCGATCGATTGACGAGATTGAGCCTCCGGGGGCAACAACATCATCGGCTCGATGCTGCACTGCTGAGCTAGTGTTTGCAGTCGCGGGCCTCGATCTCCCTTCTGGAACGCTCGGACAGCGCTGGCGCCCATTCGACGCCTCCCGACATTTTGCTCGCTTACACATGACTTTCCCTCTGTTACTCCTGCTCAGACCCTGCCTCTCAAGTGCCATCACTTCGCGCTCTTGCAGGCCCAGCACCACCCGCACAAAGCCCACGACAAAGGAGCTGGTCA
This sequence comes from Taxillus chinensis, assembly GCA_023512835.1. Classification (NCBI taxonomy): domain Eukaryota; kingdom Viridiplantae; phylum Streptophyta; class Magnoliopsida; order Santalales; family Loranthaceae; genus Taxillus; species Taxillus chinensis. Next base: position 45,842 of record JAKCVP010000403.1, on the reverse strand, counting down.
TGCTATAGCGCCGACCTCACTGACGCATTCGATGCGCGCTAACTACTCCTGGCCGGCATCGATGAGACCACCAACAACAATAACAACACTGCGCACTGAAATACACCCATCGCCCTCATGGCTTTCGAGAGCTACTCCGCTGGCTCTCCACCTCACCATTCTCAACCGCCCCATCTTCTGACGGACCTCGACGATGTTGCCATGGACGAAGACCATGACGGACTATCCTACCCGGATGCTCACCATCCGCTGGCCCCAACCCTCCCAGACACGGCTCTTGCGGCCCTGCAGTATCTGCCCATGCCGATATTAGTTCTGTCGCCCTTCAAGACAATCATCCTCGCCAACGATGCCATGTCCCGGCTCTTGGAAATCCCAGTCGACTCTCCCGATGACCACGACTTGCTCCTAGGCAAGTCACTTGCTGACATCGGCGTTGATGTCGTCGAAAGTGGAATGCCAGTATGGCTGGATCTCAACAACTTCCTCGACTCCATTGGCAGGGACGTACCCTTACCCGATACCTCTGGAGAGACCACCCCTACGAGAACCAAACCCCTGACAATGTCCAATCTTAACAAGACCGTCGTTCACGATCTCGCCGTTGAGGTTGCCATAACTCCTCGACGCCCGGCTCAAAAATCAAATGAAAGGATGCAGACTTATTTCACAGCCAATATGATCGTGTCTGCATGGCATGCCGTCGATGGAGCCAGGCACTTTACGCTTACATTCACGAGCACTACTCCGCGGACCCTGGCGACCACACCCACTAAAAAGGCGCAACACTCACCCTCTACTCGTTCAGTCATGCAAAGCTCGCAACGCTTCAAGAAATCGTCCACATCCAGCTCTGACACCGCCTCAACCGTTTCATCAGTGACACCGCAGACACCCCTATTTCCTCCCCTTGGCCCTCCGCTTTCTGCCCAATCGACCAACGCTGTCTCGGACCTTCAGAAGATCAGTCGCCTCAAAGACGCGCTCCTGAATTCAATGAACCTTCCATGTCACGCAGTCTGGAAGGATCAGAGCGTGGGCGTGCCTAATCGAGCGCTGCTGCGACTGGCCATGGGACCAGATGCAGACGTCAACTGTGATCAGCGCGAATTCTTATCGCGCTTCAGATGCTACGTCCCTGATTTTTCGCGGCCTTTAGAGATTGATGAGTATCCTATCCTGAAGATCCTTGCAACGCAGCGTCAAGTCACACAGCCTGTGGGGATCAAAATTGCTAATGGGACGCCTCGTGTCTTTGACCTACATGGCGAAACAATCCACGACGAAGCCACTGGAGAGTTTTTGGGCGCATACGTTGTTTTCAAGGATGTCACAACCTACTACGATTTGATTCAGGAGCAGAAGCGATTAGGCCAGGCGCAACTGGAGCTCATCTGCCAAAAAATCCCACAAATGGTTTTCACGACCAATGCAGAAGGACAAGGCGACTGGTTCTCGGACAGGTGGTTTGAATACACGGGACTGACTTTTGAACAATCAGCCAACCACAACGTCAACGTGACTATGCTTTGGTACCCTGAGGATCGAGCTGGTCTCACCAGCGCCTGGACGCACGCGATCAAGACTGGGGAAGACTTCACCGTAGAACGACGATGCAGGAGGAAGGATGGTGAATATCGTTGGATGCTCGTGCGCGCTGTCCCTTTGCGAGATGACAACGGCATCGTTAGCCGTTGGTTCGGGACTTGTACTGATATTCACGAATCCGTAATGGAAAGGAACAAAGCCATACAGACCAGAGAACAGCTGCGGAAGGTCATCGAGACTGCCTGCGTTACCCTTTGGGCCATCGACCTGGACAGGACTATCACTTTATTCGAAGGCTCCCTTACTTGGCAAAATGCTGCCGGGCGTGTCTTTTCCGTCGACGAAGTAATGGGGCAGGACATTTTTGAGCTGATTGCTTCGAGCCATAGCGCCCAGGGGAAACCCTTGGACACCTTCTTTGAGCCAATCAACAGGATCTTGCAAGGCAAATCTACCGAGGAGCATTGCGAATACACCACAAATGAGGGTCGTAGCTTTCGTAGTCGCTATCTGCCGTTGCTAAAGACCGACAATGATGGCTCGACCACACTGGATGGTTGCACAGGCGTCTTAATCGATGTCACTGAGCTGAAAGCTCGAGAAGCCGCGCTCCACCAGACAGAGAAGGAAAACGCTCGCTTGGTCGCAAGGACCATTGCTGCTAAAGAAGCTAGTAGGATGAAGAGTAACTTTCTGGCTACCATGTCACACGAAATCAGGACGCCAATCGCTGGTGTTATTGGCCTATCTGAGCTACTTTTGGACTCGGATCTGGATCGAAGTCAGAAAGACTATGCGGACAACATTCAACGCTCCGCCAATGCTCTCTTGACCGTCATCAATGATATCCTTGACTTTTCTAAGGTCGAGTCGGGTAAACTGGATATTGAAGAAGTCCAGTTCTCTTTGCACAGTGTTATCCGCGATATAGGTAGGATGCTGTCATTCACCGCTGTACGGAAGAATCTTGCTTATTATACTGAGATCGGACCGAAGATCACAAAGGATCTAAGGCTGATTGGCGATCCTGGAAGGCTCCGTCAGATCATTACAAACCTTCTTACAAACAGCATCAAATTCACTTCCGAAGGCTCAGTGAAGCTTGCAGTCAGTGTGGACGACGAAGAGTCAGATCACGTCACAATTCATTTCATGGTCCAGGATACGGGCATTGGTATGGAAGACACAGTTCTATCTAAATTGTTCCAACCCTTTTGTCAAGCGGACTCATCAACCGCCCGAAGATATGGCGGCACAGGACTGGGTTTGGCAATATCCAAGAATCTAGTGGAGTTGATGAATGGCAGGATCCAGATTAACTCTGCTCCTGGTATGGGTGGGTGCTCACTGCAGCTTCCATGCTCCGATCAGCATGCACTGACTATCGTTTAGGTACTACAGCTGAATTTTGGCTCTCGTTCAAGAAGGCTGATGGCTTACCAATCATGCATCACGACGATGCCAACGCAGCACTGGCTCGGGGAAGTGTCTCCACCTCGATGAGCGCGTCGCAAGACTCCCTGCCGTGCTCAATGAAGGTACACGCAAACAAGTCGCTACCAACTTCACCGCCACCGAATGTCAGTGTCACCGAGCCTACTGGCCCTTCTCGCCAGAACACGCTGCAGGACTCAACCACGCTATCCCCTGCCGAACGCAAGGCAATAAGAGTTCTAGTCGTGGAGGATAACCCGGTCAATCAAAAGATCGCCCTCAAGACAGTAGAAAAGTTCAACTTTCCGGTCAAAGCAGTCTGGAATGGCAGGGAGGCTGTAGACTACCTGATAGCCAATCAGCATGATCCGCCAGATATCATCTTGATGGATTGTCAGATGCCTACCATGGACGGATACGAGGCAACCCGTGCTATTCGAAGTCGACAGTTCAGTACGGCAATCCGAAACACTCCCATCATCGCCATGACTGCTTCAGCGATCCGTGGCGACAAGGCGAAATGTGAGCGAGCAGGTATGGATGACTATTTGGCAAAGCCCGTCAAAGCCAAGATCCTGGAAAGCATGCTTGTCAAATGGGGCATTGAGAGTAATCGGCGTAAAGCCGAGCTAGCCAGCTCGTCTTCTTCCCTTGATGCTTCACTGGATCCGGCAGACTCGATGTCGTCGTCGGCTTCGCACCGAGATGAGGCTTTGAGCCCCTTGACCATGGTGATATCGCACATGTCGACGGATCTGGCAGATACCGACATGCTCGATGAGGACAGCAGATTGCCACCAGCAGTCAATCTTGGACAAGCCGGAGGACAGAAGGAGGCTGCAATTCTCTTAAGAGATAAAAAGTTTTTATCATCGGCGTTTGAGGATCATATGGCTGGCACAGAGGCTGTGCCAGCATCCAATATTGCGCGCAAAGGCTCACACGCTATGACTGAGGCGAATATGGCCCATTTTGATGCGCAAGGGGCTTGATTATGGGTCTACATTGAAAGGCGCTAGGGATGATTTACGCATTATGAGAGCGCAGCATTGGATATCGCATTACGTGGTTAAGGTATCAAGGCGTCAGGACCGCATGGGATGTTTACCAGAACCCTGTAGATAGGTATAGAGTATAGGGCGCGCATGGGCGATTCATGCGCTCCGCACTGTTGTAGATACTACGGTAATCACCATGGAAAACAGTCACCACGATCCCATCAGACCAGCCAAGCTTTGGCATCGAGATGACTGCGATGAGAGAGAGTTGGGGCCAGTGAGGTCTGGCCTTGGTTGTCAAGTGCCCTAGCAACGGCAAGACACGCGCCAACGCACAGACAATGCGGGGACCTCGAGTCAGCGGGCGGCAGTGGCTACCCTGGTGACGCGCCCTTCGTCCCGTGAGCCTCACCCACTTGGCTATTTATCACCTGGGCTGAGCTTAGTATCCTGCAGAAAGACTCGAGATCTGTATTCATCCACTCCTCCGTTATCTCAACTCCTCGTTACACCGCCAGGAAGACGTAGCCATGTCGATTGCAGAGCAGGTACCACTGGACGGGCTCAATGAGCATCCCATCCTCGTTGACGATAGCTCCATCCAGCTATCCCCCACTGAGAAGAAGGAGCGTCGTGATAGTCTGGAGAAGAAGATGAAGCTTCGTCCTGAGCCTCAGGATCTCAGAGACCGTCACATTCTGCTTGACACTAGTGCTGCACCGTGGGTCCCTACGCCACTACACCCTAGGTACCTCTAGACATTAACATATGCCACCAACAGCTCCCTACAGCAAAAGCAAGCAGAGCTCTCTCGCCAGCAAGCCACAGACTCGTTGAAGAAGAACTTGGCCCACCGACCCGAGAAGTCTGACCTCGTTGGACGTAACATTTTGCCAGCTTCCTCCGCTGCCCCCGGGCTGCAGTCTGCACAGCACGAGTTGCAAAAGAACATGCGTCAGGATAGTCTCGAAAAAGCCCTGCAGCATCGTCCTGAGCGCGAGGTGCTGATTGAGAGTAAGATGTTTCACTCCGCCATACCATGGCTTTCCATTCTGAACCTCTTTTGTAGAGAACATCCTTCCGCAGTCCACAGCCGCGCCTAGCCTGCAGAGCGCTCAGCATGACCTCCAGAAGCACATGACCATGGACAATCTGGAGCGTAAGCTCGCGGATCGTCCGGATGCGCAGACTTTGGTTGGCAAGGGTATTTTGGAAGCCGGTGAGGCGCCCACGGCTGCTTAAGGTTCTGGAAGTGCTCTAGGATTCGGAAGGTGTTTTGGCGTGATTGGTACCGTATGCTTCTTCTCCATTCACAAACTACGAAATGAATATGCAACGAGTTTGCACGTACTCGAGACCGCCATAGTTTGGGCGTCCAGACATGTCTGCCATTGTGAGCATGGATCTCCAAAACCAAAAGAGGCTTGTACGCTTCGGGACTCCCTTGTTGAACCACTTCACTAAGTGAATGCGTTGCCTCGACTGACTAGATGTCCCCAGTGCAGGCATGATCATGTCCCTGGTAGGCTCGGTCCGAGGGAAGCGTACAAATGATACTGGTTGCAAAGTACCGGCCTCCTCAAGAGGCGCGGCTGAGAGACATCGTCCGTTCCAGACATGAGGCACGCTTCCAAGTGATCCTGGCTCTAGAGGCGACGTTCATTGTTGCTGTGGTGTTGATCTGTAGCATCGTGCCTAGCTGTGATTGCAATCTATGGTAAAGATACTCACATTTCTTATCATCCCTCAAATTTTGAGACGCTGGGGATCGCGAGAGGGGTGGGACTTACCGCGTAGATACCATCCAAAACACCAATCAACAGAACGGACATCCAACACAATGCAGCACTTGACTTTGAACTCCTAGACTCAAGCTGTCTACTAGCTGTGAGGCATCTAAGGCCAAGTGGGGTCCGTTAGTACGGAAGAATTACAAGTTACGGCATGGCTGGGACAGACCACGACACGATGGACTTCTGCACACTGGGCATGTTCATTATCGGTATGTCAACGAGGTTGTTGCTCGAGGCATACTCACTGATCTGCAAACAGACGAAATACACTTCAAGCCTCCAACGCCGTCTCAATATGATATCCTTGGTGGCGCAGGATCCTACGCGGCTGTGGGTGCTCGGATCCTGAGACCTCCTCCAGCATCCCAGAAGATTGGCTGGATAGTAGACTGTGGGTCCGATTTTCCACCAGCAGTGCGCAAGACCATCGAAGCTTGGGATACCGGCTGTCTCTTTCGCGAGACTCCAGAACGGCTGACGACAAGAGGCTGGAATGGGTATGGCGAGAATGAACATCGAGGTGAGTACGTATGACGGGAGGCACGAGATTGATTCTAGCAGCACGCTTACAATTGCATGTCTAACAATTCCCGCAGCGTTCAAGTACACAACACCAAAATTGAGGTTGGATCAACATTCATTGGACGAACGGCTTCTGAGTGCTAGATCGTTTCATCTGATCTCTTCGCCAACACGATGTGAAGACTTGGTGAACGGCATTCTCGAGCGACGGCGAAGTATCGGACTACAAGACCAACCTCCGCTCTTCATCTGGGAGCCAGTCCCGGACCTGTGTGTAGTCTCTGAGCAAGAGAATCTGCTGTCCGCCTTAAAGCACGTGGACATCATCAGTCCAAACCACGGCGAGTTGTGTGGCTTCTTTGGTGTGGCAGCGGCACAAGATCATAGCGTGATACACGAAAACATTGAAGAGTGTTGCAACAAGCTGGTGAGTAGCGGGATCGGCTCGACTGGAAAGGGTGCAGTGGTCGTCAGGGCTGGAAAGGATGGATGCTTCATTGCGAATCAAAAGGGCTCCTTCTGGCTTCCTGCCTTCTTCGCCAAAGATCAAGCTCGAGTCGTGGATCCGACAGGTGGTGGTAATGCATACCTGGGTGGGTTCTCTACGTCGGCGGCCGCACAAAGTGCGCCGTTGGAGCTTCTATCGCTCTTTGCCGCTGCAGTAGACGGCTCAGTCGCTGCAAGTTTCGCTATCGAGCAGGTGGGTATGCCGACAGTAGCGAATCCTGGGCCGGGCGAGCTGTGGAATGGTGATCGAGTAGAAGACAGGAGGCAAAGGCTAGTCACAAATTCTGCGGCTACGTTAGACGCTCTCTCAAGACTTCATAGCGCAAACTCCCTGGCGGAGGGATGCGAATAGATGCAACTTCTTTTATTCTCAGACTGCCTGGGAAACAAATGGGCTTCTATGCACCCTCTCGGCGCGCAGTGGTGTAATTTACACTTCATGATGCGACATGCGAATCCACTTCTATCTCTTCTGCCCTAGTTGTGACGCCAAACTCCAATATTCCCAGCTTGCTTATGACTGTTGTTGACTCTTCTCGTGCTCGATGATTTGCTTGCTCCAGCTTCGCGTGTGTCAGTTACCATGGGTGAGGGTTGGGGATGAGATGTGACGTACTATCGGCTGGGGTAGAAGCGGCCCTTTTCTGGAAACCTCGTTCTGAACTCGTTTTGCGAGCTGTAGTAAAACGCACAGCCGGTGACGCCTGCGACAAAGAGGCCCATGACAAGGGTGTTGGCCTTCCAGTTGGACGGCTGGGTGTACCAACCACCGGCTGGAGACCAAACGTGCTTAGGGTAGCTGTAAAGATGTCAGCGTCGCGAAAAGAGCTCAAAGAGGAGCACAACGTACGGGACCTTGCCGCCGCCGCCCATCTTGAATGATTGATAGTGAGGTTGAGGTGATTCGTGGGAAGTATCTAACGCAGGCTGTGGTCAGGTCAAGCATTGGAGGGAGGTCGAGTCTAGGATCGACTAACCAGCCGTAACCCTAAGCGGCGCCGACCACTGGTAAAAATCTATGAAGCGCACTCGCGTGCCTGGTGGTCCTCTCTGCAACTTTCTGATACCCCATTGTTCAAGCCCACCACATCATCTTTCTTTCATTTCGGGGCTCCCTGTATTACCTTTCACACTGAATGTTCCTTGCGACGCGCACGTTTTCATGAGGCTACTCCGCTTGGGAAGATGGGGTACTCAGATCCGTCCCCTGGGTTGCCGGCACTGCACCGTCCCAGAAGTGCTCAATGCCGGTTATAATGGCCAAATTCGGTCCTTTACAGCGTCGAGGCTATCAAGAGAGGAGGAACAGACGCAGAAGCGGAAACGAGGTCGCCCGCGGAAATCAGAGCTGCAACCGCTTCAGTCGAGCATGGCTCCCACAGCATCTGTAGGGTCATCTCAAGTGGCCACACCTCTACCACCTACACCTTCATCAGATCAACCGACATCAGACGCAAGCTTAGAGAGCATCGAAATCACAGATCAGGATTCTTTGTCGCAACCAACACGCGTCTACGAACTACACGAGCTTCCATCGCCGCCTCCTGAAGCTGCTCGATCATCAGCAAAGCTTTCCGCTCTTCACGCCCGTCTTTCTCTGCCATCACGACTTCCTCTCGAAACCCTAGCGAGAACACTCGTTCATCCGACTGCTGATGACAACCCACATTTTAATAATCAATCGCTCGCTGTTTTGGGCAATGACATCCTCTCATACTACATGGCAGAGTACCTGCTGGCAAAGTACCCGCGCCTGCCAATGATAGTCTTCTATGCTGCACAAGCTGCTTACGTGGGCGACAAATCATTGAATGCAATCGCGTCGGAATGGGGTATTGAAATTGTGGGTGAACCCGGTGGAGAGGTCGATCCTGGTTTACTGCAATTCAAGAGAGCCCCTATCGGTGTTTCCACAGATGATATCGTGGATCCTGCGAGCCCTTACAAGAACAGAAAAGGAGAATACAAGCCTGAGTGGAGACGTGGTATGCCATCTCGTAATATCCACGACGACGACTTTGGTGAGGTCAAGAATGTCGAGCTACCAAGTGGCCAACGTTTGCCTATTGCTTCATTAGAGCAAGCTTGCTCATCCTTCATTCGCGCTGTCATGGGTGCCATCTACGCACATTGTGGCTCTGCTACAGCATATGAGTTCTTCAAAAGCCACTTCCTGTCCCGGCAACTGAATCTTTCCACGCTCTTCACCTTCAAGCAGCCCACGCGCGACTTGTCCCGGCTCTGCGCTAGAGAAGGCTTCGAGGCGCCAGTCGCACGACTGGAGTCAGAAACGGGTCGCCTGAGCAGACACCCTGTCTTTGTTGTCGGTGTCTACAGTGGCCGCGACAAACTCGGTGAGGGCGCCGGCGCAAGTCTGGATGAGGGTCGCTTCAGGGCCGCCGTGGCAGCTCTGAAGGGCTGGTATCTCTACAGCCCGCACGGCGAGGTGGTCGTGCCTAGTCAAGCGGGCGCCCAGGGATCTACCAAGGCGTTCAAACCACTCATGGTCGACTTCGGCGAGGTGAGCAGTTAAAGAGAGACGCAATGTAACAATAAAAGAGGGAACGCTATAGAGGATGTACTAGGGGGCTCTCTTCTACTAAGGAGACAGAGCGATGTCCTAGAATCAGCGCTGTAAGAGAAGCATATGCATAGCGTAGAGTTGTCTTCATAAGGACGGGGCATCGTCCTTTCTATTCTCTCTGTATATACTGTAGAATTATATTGAAGACACGTCCTCTCCCATGAATGAAATTGAGTCGTGCGCAGAGACTGGTGGCTGCAGAAGTCCACGCGAGTGGGCTTTGAACCGATGAACGTACAGCGCTGAACCGAGCATTTGACCAGGCACGTCTTCTATGACAGCCACGCCCACCCCAGAGCGGCCCGAGCTCCGCGTTCACAGAGCAAAACGCCAAGACCCAAAACTAGCTGCAACGACGAACTTCGTTCCCAGCAGCGACCTGACCCGCCCCAGCCATCCAGCACGCAGCTTCTCTTCGTGCTCTCCCGCTCCCCCTGAAACAATCGTCCTTGCCATCGCCGCCCCTCAAGACCGATCGAAAAGCAACAATGGCCGACCCCCGCATTGAAGAGCTCCCCGACGACGAACCCGTCACCAACCCCAAGGTCGAGGATGCCGACTCTGACGACGACAGCGACGTCAATGAAGATGGAGGTATGCATTCCCAGCTTCTCCGGCTGCGCGATGACTTTTGTGCTGTGTGGCTTGATGTGGAGTGGGAGTTTGGCGTAGGACGCTGCGCAGCAGCATGGGACCATGTCCCGCGGTACTTTTACTCTGGGCCTGGGTTATTCCAGGCGCAGAGTGCTGCCTTCAGCCCTCGTAGTCCGTCATCTGATGGATCGCTTGGCGGCAGTGTCTGCGCTGCGGAAGAGGGCGCCGCCAGTCCAGCGAGCGCTACATCATACTCCTTCGCCTCAGCACGAAACACAGACACAAGCATACGCACGGGCACACGCACAATCCTCCGACCCCACCCCAGCCCTACAAAGACAAATCTGGCCCTATGTGCACGCGCATCAACTAACACCTCAAGCAGAAGCCAACATCCCCGCCGGCAGCACCGTAACGATCCACAGCCGCAACGAGAAGAAGGCCCGCAAAGCAATCGCCAAGCTGGGCCTCAAGCACATCGAGGGCATCACCCGCGTCACCCTCCGTCGCCCAAAGAACATTCTCTTCGTCATCTCCAATCCAGACGTCTACAAGTCACCCAGCAGCAACACCTGGATCATCTTCGGCGAGGCCAAGATTGAGGACTTGAACAGCCAGGCCCAGGCCGCTGCTGCGGCGCAGATGCAGCAGCAGGAGCAGGCTGCACAACAGCAGGCTGCGCTGTCGGCTGCCGATGGCAAGGGCAAGGAGAAGGAGGAGGCGCCTGCTGAGGAGGAGGAGGATGAGGGCGAGGTCGACATGAGCGGTCTAGAGGAGAAGGTGAGTTTGTTACTCGACGTTTTTCCCTTTCCCATTCTTGCTTTTCGGTTGGGCTGGAAGGTCTTTGCTTTTCTTCCGGTCGAATGTTGTTGGCGGTGCGACTTTTGCTCGCGCACGTGGCTGTGTTTCAGTCTGGGTTACACGAGCGATTGGGCTCCGGGGAGGGTCGGGCTAGCATTCGACCTATGCGGCGCGCAATGCTGGTTTCCGCAGCGCGCTTGTGACCAGCATTCCTCTGGGCCCTTGGCTTGCTCTATCCCTTACCCTTTCCCTCTTTCCTTCTACTCTTTCGCTTTTACTCTTTTCCCCTAATCTACCTAACGACCCTATACTTTCTTACTCCACCGAAACGAAGAAGGGGAGGAAACCCAAAAGACGAGAAGAAGAAATAATTCTAACACGATTACTACCTAGGACGTCGAACTTGTCATGGCACAAGCAAGCGTCAAGAAATCCCGCGCCGCCCGCGCCCTCCGCGAAAACGACAACGACATCGTCAACTCAATCATGAGTCTGTCATCGTAGGCGGCAAAGACGCACGACAGTCTTTCCGCCCATTGATATCGCCCGCCCTCCTAAAACCACATTATCCATCACAAAAGAGTAGACGCCTGGACATGTCCAAGGATTCACGTTTGACGTCAGGTGCATGGCTTTGAACGCTTGACTGACGCGAGGCACGGCATATGCGATCTGCGGCGCTTCTTGCGTTGCGTAGCGTAGCGATGACATGTGCTTGATGGATGCTGGGATGTGTCAGATGAACTCAAAAAGGCAATGCATGGACATGAAATGAACAAAATTTGCTCTACACTGCTCTTGCATTCGACAGTTGCCGAGACGTGCGCGCGTGTTCCATTTACACTGTCCTGCAGTATAGGCTATGACTGAGGTTGAGCATAAGTGCATTCTTGCCGTACGCTCAATTAGCTGCTGCAGCACTTGTGCCCAATCGAGCGCTAAGTATATTTTCTATGTACCTCTCCTTTGCTCAAAGCCGTACAAATACTGACTACCTGTACTATCAGTGCCCAGTGATCTGACAAAGCAGTGGCTAGTAATGCTGAACATCAGATGCCTTTAGGGGAGGATGATCCACCCCGATCAATGCAACCAGTGCATCGAAGACGGCAAGATCCTGAGGAGGGGTTACTTCACCATTGAACGAGCCGGTGTACCACTTTGATCCACAGTTTGTCTTTCCGTCGCCGCCAGTGCAGGTCTGGACCGCGCCTACTACGGTCGCATTCAGGACGCTGACAATCTTGGGTTTGAGCTCAGGGAGCAGACTGGCGGTGCGACCGAGGTATCTCGCTAGATAACCTTTGAAAGTCTTCTGGTCGGTATTGCACTTGCCCTGTCTCTCACAGTCGCGGTTCGCCTCGAAGATCACTCCAGGTGCAGAATCGACAGGCTTGGTGAATTTTTGGATGGCAACATCGGTGAGGTTGGCAGCGCGATCAGCCCATTTACGGTCTTTGCTATGAGCTTGTCAGCCTGAGGTCGCTTATGCTGAACCTGCTCGACGGCAGCAGCATGACTTACCCATTGGAGTAGTCGGCCATGGCAGCAGCCCCATATACCAAGACTGCATTCAAGTAAGTCCACTCATCCTTGTCGATCGTCTGACAGTTATCAGTGCTGCTTGCTCCGTCGTATACGTCAAAATCCTCAGTTATGAGACCTGTCTTCTCCAACCAGTCCCAAATCTTCTCAGCCCAATCAGCGTAGTCCTTCTGGCCAGTATAGCGCGCCAGCCGTGCTGCGAGATGGAAGAAGCCACCGTTTGTGATGGTGTTCTTGTACGTGAGCTGGTTCGGCGCTCCAGGGTTATATACGAAGCCCCATGGCATACCACCGCCACAGGTGCTGGCGTTCCAGCGACTGATGAAGTCCGTGTATGTGTTATGGGCAAGATCCAAGAAAGGCTTGCAACTCGGCTTATCAGCAGGGCACTTAATCCCTGAGTGATCAACTCCAAGCTCAAGGCCAGAGAGCGCGGCAAAAGCCCACAGCGCCTGGTCATCACTGGCCTCCGAGCCGCCGTTGTTGGACTGGACAAAGTCGAATGCTTTCCCAGTGTTTTCGTCAAGGAAGTGGATCGTCTGGTTTTCGAATTGCGTGTCCTTCGTGTAGGCACCGTACGAGAGGAAGGTGTCCCAGGCCGCACCCCCAATCCACCAGAACCAAGGTGCGAGCTGGGTAAAGCGGCCACCCTGTGGCTTGTAGGAGTAGAGATTCTGACCCACAGTCTGGGCTGCTACTTGAAGATTGGCCGGAGAGGATGCGTCAAGTTTCAGATTGGCTGGGCTGGTTTTTTGAAAGCTGAAAGACGCAGCGAGAGGCAGCAGTAGCGCAGCTGGGAGGATGTTGTGAAATCTCATGTTACCGGCAGGGTGTAGTCCTGGACAAGGGTATTGAAGCGAAAGTAGATTCTAGGAAAGCACTACCAGAGTGTTCGTATAAAAGAAAGTATCGGATGTAAGTCTTAGCATGGAAGGAGCGAGTGTACGGAAGTTGTCAAGGAAAAGGACCTGCCACAGAGTGAGGTGAGATACGGAAATGGATAGAAAAGCTTCACGCATTACAGAGATGAGAGTCAATATAGGAAAGCGGCGGGATTTTTGGACAATTTCAAGGAATAGGGCTTGTCCAGACGCCGATTCTGGCACTCGCGACCCGTGCAAGCGACAAGGAGTAGTGCTTGTCGCACCATGGCGCATGGGGCGATGGATGTCAGGCACAGGAACAGGACGTCCGCTTTACTAAAGACATATGCATGATCCTGCACGGCAGCCGCTGCTGGCTGGCGCTTCGGGTTGCGCAGACACGTCTGCGATCCAGGGAAGAATAATGGCAGACTCACGCTTGGTTGGAGGATGGAGACTGGCTTACGCAGCCGCGCCTCCTCTCAGCCTATCCCCTCAGCCTATCAATAGCGCCTGCCGCCCCTGAGGCGCGAAGCATGTCACTCGCTTTGGCAAGGAACACGATGTCAGGTTCATGTAAGCACACAAGAAGGATCTCTTGATGAATCTGCATAGTTCATGGGTCGCCAGGTAAGCAAAACAAACTGCCTCATATACAAGCGTTGACGTTTCGCTCCTCTTATCCGGAAAACAGAGACGTGCTGTACACCAAAAATCCCCTCCGGCGCCCATCATCGCAGGCTCAAAGTGCCAGTGCTTCTGCAAAACCTCGCGCCGTGAGCTCCTTCGCTAAGCAAGCAGCGCTATCAACGTCGACAAACTCCAATCATGCAAAGTCCCTAATATACGAAGTCGGTTGAATCAGATAACGTATCAGTCAGTAATCATGTCGCCATTACACTTCGCGAAAGCCCAGACTTCCCTATCGACGAAGGTGAAAGAGTCGTCGACGGGGATTGGTTCTGGTCTTTTCGCAGTGTTCGAATGAGGGCCTCGAGTCTGCGCCTTTCTTCTTGCTCCGCCTAAATGCGTGTGTTAGTGAGTTTGACTGCGCTTCTGTAATTCGACAAAGTCTTACTCGAAGGCCCCGGAAATGCTCTGCGCGAGCTTCTCGCATCATCTTCTTGAACTCATCACGCATAACGCCCATGCTCGTCGATTGTTTAGAGCCGTCGGTGGCCGCGCCCATCAACCGCACCCGCTCTTCGTTCAAGCGGACCTCGAGCGTCTCTACCTTGTCGCGGAGGCTGTCGACGTTATTCTCTAGTGTTTCGCGCTCTCTCTCCGCTTCGACGCCCTGCTTGACCAGTGCTTCGTGCTCATTGACGAGTTCACTCAATTCCTGCGTCAATTCGTTGTTGCGTTCTGTCAGCTGGCGGAGCTCGGCTTCCAGCTTTGGCACTGCTTCTTCAGCTGCCTTTTGAGCCCGACTGCCTCCAGAGCCGTCAAGCTCCGCTCGTGCAATCGTCACCTCAGTCTGGAGCCTTGCAACCTCGGCACCCAGGTGGTTTTTCTCTTCTTCATGCGCTTGATTCATTTGACGCTGCTGTTCCAAATCGCTCGTCGCGGCTTCTAGCTGAGTTTGTAGCTCACGGTGCTTTTCCAAATCGCTGCTGGCGTTCTCCAATTGACTCTGAAGCTGGCTTCGCTCTGACGCCATCTGGTCGTGAAGAGCATACTGTTTGTCATGCAGGGAAGTAGCGCGGTTGCACAGTCGTTGCACCTTGTCGGAGAAACCATGCAACGAGAATGGCTCGTTGGAGTACGGTTCCTCATCGTGTTCGTCGTCCAAATCGCGAGACGACTCTCCGACCTGAAGTTTGCGCAGACGCCGATCTTCGGCGCTTGACTCGATGATGTCCCACAGCTTGTCGGTCTCTTGTTGCAAGGACGCGAGCCCAGCCTCAAGGAAGGCAATGTGCTCTTCAGCAGAGGCATCATCCCCTGGCACTGCACTTCCACGCCCAGATGCGAGCAGTAGAGGGGCAAACGAATTATTGAGACCTTTCACTTTGGACTCCAGCTCTTTGTTTGATCCGGAGCCCATGCTAGTCAGATCAATGATGCCATCGTCGGTATTTGCTAATGGCACCATGCCGAAGCCAGTTCCCCATTCATCTGAATTTCTCCATCCATTCGTCTGCGCGTGCTCTGGTCGTGACTTTTGTTTTTGGTGATCCATTTGCAGAACGGCGGCGGTATGCCGTAGCCTTTGGGATTCCAGCTCGTGTTTCTGCCTTTCCAGGCGAAGTAGATCCTGGGCTAGTTCTTCGCATTTCCGGGTGCTTTCTGCCAGAGCGTCCGTGTCTGGTATCTGCTTCGCATTCAGTCGACTGACTGATTGCGCCGCACTGCGGACTTTTGACTCCAGGTATAACTTCCTCTTCAGTGCTTCTATTCTGCGGTCAATTGAACCCTCCTCTTTCTTCAGTCGATCTAGTTGCTCTGGCGAGAGGATTTCATATGCCTGGCTGTCATCAACTGCCGTTTCCAGTAACAGGTGCATCGCCATAGGGTCTGCGCCATCAAAAGTACGCGATTTTCGAAAAATTCCCGCTTCTTCTTTCGGGCGATCCATGTCAAAGTCGTCTCGTGTATAATCGTCCATCAGGGCTTTTGGAGCGGGATCATGCAACAGGTCATCATAGTGCGTCTGACTGGTCCCGCTTTCACTTCGAGAAAGGCTATTAATCTGACCGTAGTCGCTGTCGTCGCTCGATGTGTATGAATGACCAGGCTTGAAATTGTCCTGAGGAGTTCTGAGTCCGTTCATTTTCGCGCATTCGTGGAGAGCAAGCTCCTCGTACTGGTTACACGCTCGAGTATGGGTTTCGCGCGACAATGGCCGAACGGGATACGCAAAGACGGCTAGACGGGCAGAATGAGGTTCGAAAGAAGGGCAGCTGTGTGATGCCGCGAGAAGCGCTCCCTGCGATGGACGGGGCTGAAAGATATGAAATGAGAGACGAGATGTAGGTGGTTTAGCCTCCAAGGGGTTGGTCGAGTGAATGACTGGGGCGCACTAGCGGTGCGTGTAGCGAGCGTGGACCTCTCCAAGGGGAGGGGTTGGAGAAAGTTGAGTATCGCAGAGGCGCGTGAGGATTCGAGATATGAAGAGTGCCGGCCAGAGACAAAGGGAGATTAAAGACGAAGGAAATAATCGGCCGCGGATGATGAGGTCCCATGCAGCTTTTGCGCGAGCGCGGTGGACGGGTCCGCTTTCCCCTGAATAATCTGACACGACTATGCCCAGAATGGCCAGACAGCTGCCGTACAGTTCGAGGGCATTTGCAGCATACTGAAGTCAGAAGGAGTCGTCAGTGGATGCACCCGCCACAGTCCCTCCCCTCGGTGCTGTGACATGCTGTACTCGGCGCCTACGTCCAGGCATACTCCCTGTCCGCTCACACCGCGACGCCCTACTGAGACATGAAGCTTCCCGAGGTCATTTACCATCCCCAGAATCGAAATCCCCGATGCGGGCGGGCTCTAACACGATGCTTATAATCTGCCTTGTACTACATGTACGTCAAATACCTGCAGAGTGACAGAGGAGCTCATGCGCTCTGCTGCATGTCTGTCATGCGCTGCGGAAGTCAAAGCACAACAACAAGATGGTCCAGGTCAACGAGGCAAGCCCAACTAGGGACTTCTAGGGCAGCCAGCAGGAGCTAACATGATTCTCTAATGAGTTTTCAAAAACACCTTTGAGCTGTAATAATCGTTGATTGGCCACCAATGGTCACTTAGATCTGGATGCTGCTATGCAGAGTGCGAGTGCGACGTAAACCTCCACTCGTTCGCTCCACCAAGGGGAAGCTTAGTCGTGCGAGGAGCCTACATTGGGGTCCGCCTCAAGATCCATGTGGAACAAGTTCAAACCAGGTTTCGAAGGATTGCAGCCTCTGTAGAAATGGCCTTGTTGGACGCTGGCTCCTCTGACATGGCCCACTATGAGCTCCTGCAACTACATACAGTCCAATGGCTTGCGTGACGCATGAGCGGGCTTGCACAGTCACTGACATCGCACTACAGCTTGAGCTACTGCAGCAAGTCACGAACAGTAATTCGAGGGCTGGATTAAGATTGGCCTTAATTTTCAATCAGACCTGATGCGATGCAATGCGATGCGTGCCGACGACAGGTCATGCCTGAGCAGTGACTGACACGTGACCGTGCTTCTGCTTACACACTTTCTCGCTGGCAACTCTGCCGTCGGGAGTCAGGACCCCGGAGAGTCGTCACCGCGTCCGCTGATTTCTCTCCCTCTCTCCCTCTCTCCCTCGCCTGCTCCACCTCCAACGCTTGCCTTAGGGACATCTATCTTTCCGTGTACTTGCAGGTCGGCCACAGTTCGCGACATGCTCGATCCGTTCTCGCAATCTATCTCCCCAGATTTGGCCCACGCACCCCGCTAGACAGCACGCCGCGCTCGTCTTGAGAGAGCTGCAGCTACCTCTTTCTCCTCCCAAGCGCATTCCTACGGTCCGCGTCCTCTAGCCATGAGTATTCGTGAGTCCAACGGACGGAGGCAGCCGACGCGCGCTGTGCGCTCGTCTGCTGCGCGCCCACTCAATTACTACGCCCGTCCTTTCGGCTTCCGCGCGTCCAACACAATGATCGCCGAACCAGATCCGCCGTCGAACGAGGCGCCTGGCTTTTATCCCGCAATCACCTTCTTCACCGATGGTCTCGCTGCGCTACCAAAGGAAACAATGCGCCAATTCACACTCCTAAAAGAAACAGAAGGCAAGGCCTATCAGCCAGATCACTCCATATCAGACCTTCTCGATGCCTTCAATAGCTTACCCCCTGCACCGCGTCAAAGATTGGAACAGCCTTCGAGCTCATATTTTGGCCTTTCCATGAACAACAGCGTCAGTGGTAGTGCCAACGCGTCTGTCGTCGACGGCAGCATTCCTTTGGGCAGTCAGCTCATCCCTGAGACGCTTCAATTGGATGAGCATGCTGAGCATCGCGCAACAATCTACCGCGAGATGCAGATGAAGCTTCGCGAGATGACAATGGTACTTGACGAAAAAAACATGGTTCTCGCAAACGCGAACGAGACGATTAATCGTCAGCTTGAGCGCCTTGATAGCGCCATGCCGTACATTGAGGAAGAGATCAGTGAAGAGGCACGTCTGGGGAGCAACTCGCACTGGGCCTTGCCGCACATGAAGGATACGAAGAGAACGAATGGTGTTGCACCTGAGCGCGTGCGTCGCGATGCCCACAATGTCACAAACCTCGCGCATGCGGCAGTAGCGGTGGAAAACGACGCCGCTGCTTCAAGGAGCGAGGCTCGGAGGGAAGCGATTGCAGCGAAGCGATCCCGAGCCCACCACCTAGACTCAGACTTTGACACAGAGCGACCAGTCGCGAAGAAGGCACATACTGCGAAACCCAAGAAGACGCAAGATGAGCGAGTGGACTCTCGAGCAGCTCCGTCTGCCCAGAAGAGACGCCGTGCCGACAAGCCAGCAGGAGCTTCCATGGAGCGAACTATGAGCGCGGCCACCAACGGTCGCACTGCTCCGGGGCGAGAGGTGCAACGTGATGTGCCTACAGCTGAGCCGAGGAAGAAGAAGTCACTCCCTGCTCCACCAACAGCAAAGAAAAGGTATGACAATTGAAATCTTAAGGCGTTCAGGCCAGCCACTAATCTTCTGCATAGGCCTGGTGCCAACTCACCATCTGTTGCGTCTTCCCCGACTCGTGGAGGATTTGGTCCAGCTCACCGGGACAACAGTCCTGGCGGCGCAAGCATGCAGCGAGGCGCGTCATCGCGGGGCAGACAGAACTCTGCTCTGTCTGGGCTCGCTGAGCAAGGTCGCGGAAGACCAGGATCAGCCCATGCCCAACAGCGTGCCGCGAATGGCTTAGCTACCGACAAAGGCGAGGCCAGAAATGCCCTGCTCAACAGTCAACGCAAAGCACAGAATGGACTCGACCATACTGTAGACGTTCAGAGTGATGGGGCCACGCGAAAAGCATCAGAGGCCGGCGTCGAGCCAGCGAAAGCAACAGATCAAATGAAGCGAGAGGAGACGGAGCCTACGGCAGAAGCGGAAAGCTCTGCAGCTGCGAATGCGCGCTCTCGTGGGAGCAGCAGACCATCAAAGCCCGGGACCCCAGTTGCGGGCGCTAGCACCGAGTCAACTACAACAACGACTACGGCAGCTGTAGCTGCAGCAGCAGCAACAGCAGCAGCATCAACAGGCATGTCAAGGTCGCGTAGCACGAGGGGAGCTACCAATCTCAATACTTCAGCTTCCGCTGCTCCGTCGCCACAAGTGCAGCCGCTGACTTCCCCACGCAAGGGAGGCAAGAAAAGCAACCCATCGCGGAAGTCGTCCATCTCATCACTAGATGCTGGCGAAGGACTCCGAGCGGACGGTACGGCGGAGAATGACGCCGAAGAGGGAGAAGGCAACGATGATAACGAGCCAACATACTGCAAGTGTGGAGGCGTATCGTACGGTAGTATGGTTGCCTGCGACAACGAGAATTGTCCCCGCGAATGGTTTCATCTCGAGTGCGTTGGCCTGAAACGCATGCCTGGTCACAAGGATAAATGGTATTGCAGTAACGAATGCAGGGAGGAAGCTCGAGGTGCTGCGGCGACCGGCCGTTGATATGCGCGCTCTGGCGTCACAATGATACAAATGCAACCCAAAGCATCCGTCTGCACCTGGTCGATTCCCTCCTTCAATGCGAAAAGCATGACTCGCGCATGGAGACGTCGTGGGGCAGCGATCGGTTGAGAGCAGCGACACACAGGCCAGGAAGCTGAAGCGAAGTTGAGGGCGCGCAGACCATGCACGGAATTCCCGATCAAGCGGCCCTTTTACTGGTTTAAATAAATCAGAGCTCGACTTCGGGGTCGACAGGAAGCTAAAATTGGGAAGAGACAGGATGTGGCGGGGAGAGTGGAATTCCACGGCGGACCCTGGCAGAGCGGTATTTGCACTACAGGCGTCGGATGTTGCTGGAAGCACCGGTCAGGCCAGGCGAGGATGGCACGGGAGGACAACGTGGTCCAGAGCCTCAGGCGCAGGGGGCACCACTGCAGCATTTACTCAGGAAGGAGCATCGAGTGCCGAAGGAGCAGCAGCAGCCAAGGATGCATACGAAGCAGGGCCCCCGGGGTTGGCTGTGAATTTCTAAGCTACGCCGCTGCCCTGCACTCGAGCAGCAGGGCGCCCACCCGGCACCCACCAGTCCCGCACCTCGTGGAGCCGTTTGGACTAGCCACGCTAGCAGCTATTTTGGATCGCTGCCGGATATCAACTCATCCAACCCAGCCGTCTCTGGCCCGTGTTTTTCGTATTATCCGTTGTTGATGCAAGTCTGCCTTTTTCCTGTGCGGACTCGGCATACAGTACTACTATTCACTGTCCGTTCCCCCCCTGCCTCTGACCACTCGTTGCTCCAGATGACTTGACACGACTTCCGTCCGACCATTGGAAATACTCCATCAAGACCAACTATCACCAGTGTCTGATCTGCTCCGGCCAACTATGGTCGTCCCTCTATCTTCAAAGGCCCGCGAGCTGCTTGGAGAAGACTGGGCTCAACTGCCGCTTCACCCTCCCAGTAAAACACCAGCAGCACGACCGCCGTCAAAACACCGCCTGTTTCACAATGTCTTTCGAAGGGCCCGTCGGAAGCAAAAAGCGAGCTCTTCGCTTTGCTCTTTGAATGAGGTGCAAGAGACGTCGGCGCTAAGGAAACTCCCTTCTGAGCCCACTGCTGAGGCTCACTGTGCAGCAAACCCCAATGTCAACGACGAGATTCAAAAGCCGGCCTGCAATCTCCAGCGAATCGATGAACATGCCACATCCTCGCAGAAATTCAAGGCTCTGTCGCCACGCAAAATTGATAAATATGTCTTTCCTTCACCGCCGCAGGGCTGGCCGCAAAATATACCTACAAACAGGCGCTTGGAGCCCTCCCGCGACTCCAGCTCCTCCCGAGTGCCTACAGAACGCACGCACAACTCTTCGCTGAGATGGGACATTTTCTACCAGTCTGGCTATTCATCCAAAGTCTCTTTACGGAGCAAGTCCAGGTTAGCAAAGGAAAGCTCAGTCCCAGATGCGGCGCAATGGTTCCAGGAATTCTCGTCTGCCACTAGAGTCCGTGACGGACCGCTGTCCCGGACATCATCTAGCAAGGCAACAATCAGAAGAAATAAAAAGAGCCTTGCGCGAGTATCTGAGACTCTGGCCAACACATTCTTGGATAGTGATTCGGATGCCGAAGAGCCTCACGAGTCATCGCTGCCAGTGCTAAGGCGGGCTTCACGCCGGCAACATGCACATCAGCCCGGCACTGCCCTGTCGCGCCAGCCGAGCAAGTCATCTGAATCAACCACGAGACCGGGACGACCGCCAACCTCGACTGGGTCGAGCGTACTTGAAGAATCAATGTCTACATTATCTGCGACTACTAGCGTTCTGAACCTGTCCGACTCTGCCTCTGAAAACTTTGTCATTACTGAAGCAAAAGCGACAAATGCACATAAACACCCTTCACGGAGCGACTCTTTGGTCAAGGTAGAGTCGCATCCGCGTCCACCAATGCCAAGGAAATCAGCACTGCGTGTGAAGGGAACGTCACGGGCCAGAAGTGAAACAGTTATCCGAAGGCAGTCTGCCACAAAATCCATAATCAGAACCTCTGCGCACCAACAAGACGAGGTGCGAGAGATGGCGGTCACACCGACAGAAGCTCGTGTCCTGATGAACATCAGAAAGAGGCACTCGGAGTTGATCAACGAGAACGAATCTCAGCCCTTCAAGCATCCCTCTGAAGGGAAGGACGACAAGGCGGAAAGTCCACAGACTGTGAAGACAGGTGAAGTGAGCGGAACACAAATAGGATTCCCATCTGTGCTACCGATGCCGGATCCGAGTCCATCAGCGACAACATTGTCACGTCCTCTACCACAAATTCCGCTCAATATAGTTGTTGAGGCTGAAACGACGGAGGCGGGCACTCAGCGAGAGTCTGTAGACACCACGAAACCGAGTCGTCAAAATCTGGACGTGTCCGTTGGAGACCGGGACGAGCAAAGCGAAAGGCCGGCTGCACATCTGTCAGAAAGGCGGGCACCTCGCCGAAATGCTCATGGCGACAATTCGGTCAGGATTCAAGATGGGTTTGAGCACCTAGATCCAGCCAAAGCAAAGCGGCTCGGCTTTACATGGCGGAGCACATCATTGCAACCACTCAGGCAAGCCACAGCTTCCGCGCACTCCACCACCAGTATCTCACCGCCTTCGCCCTCCAGCAGGACAAGCGCAAGCCAGACTTCCGCCTCTCAGCGCTCAGATGTGTTTGATCTATGCGGCAAGTCTATCAGTGACGACTTGCCGAATACGCCATCGACACAATACAGCACCAAAGCGAGCTCCCCTTTTCTGGCAAGCAAGCGGTCCTTCCCGAACGAGCTCACGAGGAGCATGACGGATGGCAGCAAGGAGACAGCAGACGCCCTTGAGGATCCGTTGAATGTTGACGACTCAACGCTCCTGCCAAGTGAGAAGATGCTGGAGATGATGCGGCGAAACAAGATGGAGCGAGTGCAGGAGTTACGCCAACGCTTGCAGCACTCGCAGATTGACAACAACATCAGCTTGCAGCCATGCCTGTCGAACAAGAATTCGTCGACGACTTTGGCCTTTAGCAACGACGACGAATACAGCCTTTATATCGTCGCCGCTGCTGACCAGAGGCAAGGTGACGGCCCACACGACTTACAAGCTCCCAGGCCCGTCAGGCCGATAAAACGTCCTATTAGCAAGGGGCACTATTCCCTGTTTCCTGACGCCACGATAAGCGAGGACGCGGACGCAGGTTGAGGCTTACACGCTCTTAATGACCGCGCTGAGGAAAAGAGAAGAAACTTACAACCTTGTAATTCAAATTGTATGGCTATACTCACGGCCTGCCCTTCAAAATATTGAAGCGCTTTTGGCAAGTGGTTGGCGGGGGTTCTGTACACCGCAGTACTATGTGAATTTATGTGTTGTGGCATCTGCCAAACCCATTTTCCAGAGAATTGTATTTTGAGCGGGATCGTGGTACGTTGGGCTGCCACGAGATGTGTACAGCAGTACAAACGGTACAAGCTGCGTACCTACCCCTGAAGATCGATCTGGATGCCGAGCACGTGGGCGGAGAAATGTTGATGCAGGCACGATCCTTTCTCTCCTGGACTGCATCTCTTTCCATCCACGCCACCCTGCCAGCGTCTCTCTTGATCATCACCACCTGTCCACCGTTCGACCACGATCTAGTGCATCATCACAGTCTCCACTATCCTGTGTGCTCCCACTTATTTCACATGTCGACGCCGGACATAAGCCCGCATGGGCTCAGGTCGTGCTCGGGTGGCTGCTGTGGCTGACCGAGCCAGACTGCGCTAGCTGCTTCTCGTCCTCATCGCATTCACATTCCCCGATTTACGCTGTGGAAGCATCCGCTCTAAGCTCTCTTGTCCCGTCTCCAAGCTTCTCATCGCCAGAAACTTCCCCGCATCCTGGACAGGGCTGACTCCAGACCTCCGTCTCAGGAACCGCTTGCACCTGTCTGGTCAAGCGGACTCTCCGTAACCTGTGGGAATAGAGACCTCCTCAATTATCTTCAGCCACATCTGACTGTGCGCCCACGTTCTGCTTGAAATTTGTGTTACGCGCTCTCCCTCTAGTCTTTAGTGCCGGTTCAACATGGCGCCTCTCGTGCTCCTCTTGACATTCCCCTCGTATTGACCAAGGCTAGTTGCAGGCCTCGACTCGAGCCATGCACTGTGGCTGGCCTCCTTAGCGATGGACGCGCACTCGTTGTCTCTATATGAGCTGGCAATGTTCGCGTGAACAGGAGTTGGCAGTCGCTGTAGCTTTCTTGTGACAGATTGAGGAATTCAAAATGCTCATTCAAGTTTCACTGCTCCTCGGAGCCCTCCAAGTCGCTAATGTTAGTCGCCTGCGGTGATCCTGCCTTGTGCTTGCTAATAATGACTACCAGGCTTCTCCTCTGCAAGGACGAGCGGCGTCTTCTCCTGCCGCGTCAGTCGTCCCAGCAGTGTCAAGCTCTCGCGCTGTGAGCTCTGCGCCTCTTGTCAGCGCGACTAGCATTCGCAGCAGCTCTTCGCGCGCTGCAAGCTCGGTCGTCTCCTCAGCCTCATCCGCATCTCCCTCCAGCTCTCGCGCTTTGAGCCAGACTTCCGTCAAGCCGTCTTCAGTGACCCCCAGCTCCTTGACAATTTCATCAACGCCAAAGGCTTCGCCAACGATCTCTGCTGCTCCTTCGTCAGCTCCCAGCAGTCGTGCGCTCTCATCTTCTTCAGTCAAGCCTGCTTCCTCTTCCAGCGCAAAGGTCTCGTTGACCAGCTCTGCCGTTCAGTCATCCGCCGCAAGCAGCAGGGCACTGTCTTCCTCTTCTTCCGCCAAAGCATCTGTCTCAAGCTCAGCCGCGCAACCTACTGCTCCCAGCAGCCGCGCAGTTTCCTCCAAGCCATCGTCTACGCCCGTCGTGGTGCCTACCTCAACGCGAAGGCTTCCTTTCAAGCTCAGCCGTGCAGTCTGCTGCTTCCAGCAGCCGTGCGATTTCCTCTAGCGCGAAGCCATCTTCTACGCCCGTTGTTGTGCCTACATCAACCGCGAAGGCTTCACTTTCAAGCTCAGCCCTGCAATCCTCTGCACCTACGAGCCGTGCGCTGTCATCCACCGCAAAGGCTTCCATATCGAGCTCCGCTGCCTCATCAGCAACTCCTAGCAGTCGGGCCCTGAGTTCCACCGTCAAGGCCTCACTGTCAAGCTCTGCTGCATCCTCGACAAGTGCCAGCAGCCGTGCCATCAGCTCTTCTGCGAAGCCTTTCGTGTCGAGCTCTGCTGCCTTGCCAGCGACCCCTAGCAGCCGCGCCATCAGCTCTTCCGCCAAGGCCTCTCTAGCCAGCTCTGCTGCACCATCATCAGGTGCCAGTAGCCGTGCCGTCAGTTCATCCGCCAAGACATCCCTCTCAAGCTCTGCTGTCCCTTCAATAAGTGCCAGCAGCCGTGCCATCAGCTCATCCGCCAAGGCATCTCTGTCAAGCTCTGCTATCTCATCATCGGTCCCTAGCAGCCGCGCCGTGACTTCGTCTGCCAAGACGTCACTGAGCAGCTCAGCTGCACCATCATCTGCTGCCAGCAGCCGTGCTCTGAGCTCAACCGCGAAGGCCTCGCTTTCGAGCTCTGCAGCTGCATCCGCCGTTCCTACAAGCCGAGCTTTGAGCACCTCAGCTAAAGTGTCTCTTTCCAGCTCTGTCGTGTCCACGGCAAGCGCTAGTAGCCGCGCCCTGTCTTCAAGTGCCAAGTCTTCTCTGATCAGTTCTGCTGTTCAGTCGCCAAGTGCCTCTTCTCGAGCTGTCACATCGGCGGCACCCAGCAAAGCCACAGCGTCAGTGACTTCTTCTTCCACGGCAAGCTCGCGAGCTTTGACTACGGTCAAGGCAACTGCTTAGGTGGTGTCAGCTCGATCTTTTGCTGCACGCGCCTAGTCGACAACACGTGCTAACTGGCTCTGTAGCTCTGCAGGCTCCTTGACGACAGCAATCTCGCGGGCTCTCTCTTCCAGCTCTCCGTCTTCGACAAGTCTTTCCCGAGCACTGTCTTCCGCTAGTGTCAGTATTTCAGCTTCGTCCCGGGTTTCATCGACCAGTACGCCTAGTGCGAAGCCGACGCCGACTGGTCCAACATGTGGCGCAAAGGCAGGATCGGGCCCAGCAGCCTACAGCGCTGGGTTTTATTCTTTGCCACAATGTGGACAAAACTGTCTGAAGGACTCCAAATGCAAGAGCGTCGCTTATGTGGAGAGCGGGGGCCTCTGCGTGTACTATTCCGACACCGTCGCCAACACGCTCCCGAACGCGAGCAAGGACTTCCCTGCCGCCTCTTGGACCTACTACGACAATAGCTGCTTTGTGTCTAGCGGCAACAACAATCCTCAGTGCGGCCTCACGGGCAGTCCTAGCATGAGTGCAATGGGCCAGAAGACCACGGCGAAGAGTTTGGTTGAGTGCGAGGCTGCGTGCGCCAAGATTGCGAGCTTTGGGTGCGGATCGACGGCGTGGAAGGCTGATGGGACGTGCTGGATGTTCTTGGGGGCGTCGAAGAATGGGAACTATGCGAATGATGGGGGCTCGTACACGTTCAATGATGTGACGTGCTATGTTACTAATAACGTTGGGAGCGGTACTGCTTGAAATTGGGCGGACGGGGTTTTGTCTTTCGCCATGGTAGCTGGGGGATGATTTCTTTGACTGTGTATATTTGAAAAGGGAATAGACTCTGTGTGACTTTTTTGGTTCTTGATTAGATTGAGTTGTGAATTATCGATGATGGAGGCGCGAGATATTGTCCATCGTCACCATACACGCCGAGATTCAAGTCTGTTGAGTAGAGTAAGGGTAACCTATCATCCGAAAATGGTACACACCAACTCACTCGCCACTCATACTGTATTGCCCTCTAGCTTCCGCAGCGTGGAGTTCCCGATCCTCAAAGCCCCAGCCTACGTAGCCCCAGTCTTGATCCGAGCCCCTCCTCCATTCACTAAAATCCTACAATGCCGCTTTTGACAAAGTAGTAACTCAGTGGAGATTAAGACTTGTAAGATCAGACACTTCAGATAAAAAAACACCTTGCAAGTCCCACATCGCGCAGTCCTGTCTGCTCCATGATCTCCCTGAGCCGTGTTTTCCGCCAAAGAGAAGAAAAAAAACCAAGAAACAAAAACAACCCTCAATGTAGCGTACGATTCTCAAAGAGCGGCTTATCGAGGTTACAGATGTGGCCTGGTCTGGGCAATTTTCCTGTTGAAAAGTACTCTTGTGTCGCGGCGTCTGTGCAGGATGAATTCTGGCGGAGGGAGGTGTGCTTCGTGTTTGTGTTAGCTTCTCGTGCGTTGGTTTTTTTTCAGGGGATATTATCAAGCTAGGTAGTAGTTGGGAGAGTGGATGGTAAAGGGCATGGCGAACAAGCAAGAGGGGGCAGCTAACGGAAAGAACCGAAGAGGCGAAAGGAAGAGAAGAAGAAGCAAAAGAAGAAGGGAAGAATAGGAAAAGGGGAAAAAGAAAAAGGAAAAAGAAAACAACTCACCCCATACCCATGATGCTGCAGCACTATACTCCCAGGAAAGCCAATACTCATATTCCGCGCACTCACCAACGGCGTAGCAGGATCCCACGTATTCCCAATGAACAAAGGCGGGTATCCCGCCGGACAGACGCTAAAGTTACCTGTGAACTGCTCCCTGGCGTTAAAGGGCCACTGCAGCGCAGCGGTGATGAGCGAAAGCGGTATGCCCCCAAACCAGGCGCTCGCTTCGTGGAACTTTTCAGCAATCGGCTTTAATTGCGCGGATGAGTTGAAGCGCAGGATGCGGTCGGCGCCGACGATGCCTGGTGTCGCTACGTTAGGTAGCAGAGCGCCTGACTCGGTCAGGCTGGACACGACTGCTGCAATGGCGGTTTCGTTCCGATCCATGATTTGCTGGAGGGTTGTCGCGCCGCCGCTGGGGTCGTCGGGGTATTTTATGTATGAGTAGAGGTAGGATAGTACGAAGCTGTAGTCTACTGTTGTGCCGTTGATGGACATTGGTTCTTCTCTGAAGCGGTCCAGGGCAGCGCCGATGTTGCGTTTGATTCTGAAGATGTCATAATCAATTTGTGCGAGGTCGCAGGAGGAGCGTGCGGCGATGCAGGCCTCTAGAATGCCGTCGAGGGTCCATTCTGCGTCTACTACTTCTTCTGTGTTGCTGTTGGTGCGTGCATTCTTGTCAGACTTGCATGGTGCGTGGAAATGGGGCTGGGGGAGGGTACGGACAATCCATGGTAGTACTCGTTTGCGTTTACCACGCCGTCGAAGACTAGCTTGTGCATTCTTTCGGGGAACATGGATGCTGCGGTCATGCCAAGTACAGTTCCGTAGGAGAAGCCTAAGGCACTAATTAATTTTGAGTAGGCTGGGCATGATGGGTCCTTGCTGCAATGTGCTCACCCCAAAATCGTAGTTTGCGGTCTCCACCTAGTGCATCGACTATATGCATCATGTCACGCACAACGTACGACGTGCCTACGAAATCACCAAATGGTTTGGCCTCCTCAGCACATTGAGCCGCTATGGCTGTGCCGTCAAGCCAGACATGGCCGAGGGCATCGGGGTATGCGTTGTCCAGGAGAAGGGGATGCTGGTCCATGAAGCTTTTGATCTCGGTGCTGTTGTTGAAGCATGAGTAGTTGAGTGACTGGCTCACGCCGCTGACTGATAGGTTAGTCTTCGCGTAGCAGAGCAGGTAGAGCTTGTACTTGAAGTCTTACCGCGGATCAAAAGCGATCAGGTCGTGCTCGCCGCCCGTTTTACTGTCACATTGCGCGTTAGATGGCTCGATGGCTCGCAGATTGAAGTAGTGAGCAGTGTCAGACTGTTGGAAACACGGACTAGATTAGAGATCGGGCCAGTATAGCCAACGTGCTGATCGCTTCTTGGCCTGGCCCGCCGAAATTGAAAATGATACTGCCGGCTTGTGGTTCCTTTCCCACAGCTTTGACTACAGGAAAGGTGTACTGCTTTGTAATGGGGTCCCTATAATCGAACGGCACAGTAATATTCGCGCATTGCATCGGCCAAGTCTCTCCGGTGATGTTGCATGGAGCCCACTGCAGGCTTGATGGTATGGCGCCCACGTGTTGTGCATTGACAAGCAGGGGCGCAAGTGGCGCAAGGAAAAGGGTCAGGGTCAAGGCGTTAGGATTTCCCATGTTGTTCTGTGCCTATGCAGGTATATCAACTGACATAGGGAGCTTTCTCATATTTATTCCATCGACTCCAAAAGCCTGTTGACCTATGCTGTCACCGCAGGATCGTCAGCGTCTAGTACGCGACACTTAGTGCCCTGCATGCCTTGTTGAGAATGCGACGACTGCCGTGACTGCTCTCAGCGTCAGCTTGTGGACCTTACGTACTACCTCGCGGATAGTTAGCGTGGCTAGGAGGTAGGCAGCCACGGCAGCGTTTAGTTCGTTGCTTATTGCTTTTGGGGCCGAATTGGCCCCCTGAGCCCGCGGAAAACTGACTCGTTGGGTCGCAGTCAGCGACACTTCTGAGAAGCAAGCGACAATATTGAGCCTTGGCAAAGGAGCAGATGTGTCAGAGCGAAGACAGCTGACCCATTTCAATCTTTCGATCAACTCTCTAATCAGCCACCTTCGAGCGGTGACTCCAAGCTGTATGCCCGGGCGGCTCTATCTAGCAGGTCAACGTGCCACCTGGACTGAGAGCGAGTATGCCATGCCAGCGTCACTACTCGGACCCTCTGTCCCAGATTCGTCTTGACCAGGTCCGTCTTTCTCCGGTCCGTCTTCAACAGGTTTGCCTTTGCCCGGCCTGTTCCCATCTTCTGGATCATCCTTGTCGTCTTCAGGAATCGTTTTCTGGTACACAGCCCAAAGGTCATCGACACTTTTTCCAAAAAGGTTTCTCCAAAACTTCTTCTCGTGGTACTTCTCGCGAAGGGCAAGATTGATTCGCTCTACTGTACCTTGACCGTGTGTGCGTTCCAGGTAGTCTAAGAAATATGCAGTTGTCTGATACCCGGCGTCCCACTCTTCAGACCGCTCCTTCTTCCAGTGAGGGGGCGCATAGCCAGCCCGCAGGCGAACAAAGTCCGCAATACCTTCGACTAGACCCCCTGGACAAGCACCCTTGCCATTGTGTTGCCAGCAATGAACCATCTCATGAACCATCACACCAGTCAGCTCATCGAGTAATCTGCCCGAGTTGACAAGTGCAAGCGGGTACTTGGAATCGAATTCAATGACCTTGTGAGAGTTGTCAAAAGCCATGCCGGACGTCGCGGCCAGACCCGGTCCATCGGGTAGTACTCTGATAGTGATGCTCCGAACCTCCGTCCAGGGCCGTTCAGCATCGTCTGACTTTCCATCGGGAGTCGTCGAGTAGTAGCTATGGTAGAGGATGGACAAAACCTTGTGTATCGCAAGGTGGATGGCATTCTTGGGGCTCGTAAAGACATCCGAGAAGATGACACAACCTGGATCCTCTAGATTCTCGATATGAAAGCGCAATAGAGGCGTGGGCTTGCGATACTTTTGAATTGGAGTGGGAGCCATCACAGCGAGCGCAGGTTGAGAGTTTAGATAAACGCGCACCATGTAGGTGGGCGAGCGTACGATCCTTCGTAGGAAATGTCTGGTACCTATTCGACTCCCGGTATGATTAGTGCTCACAGGAATTCGAGATCAGGATTGCGACAGGGAAATGTGGATTGAATCAACAGTTGTTCAATTCTCAGAAGTAAGGCAGACCACGAGGATGGGGTCCAGGCTTTCGCTTGGCAGGGACAGGGTGATACACGTTGCTAATTTCTATGGTGCAACTACCGACAGTATAAACAATCCAATGTCAGCATGCGAATCAGCCAGTCATGTCGACACTTATAGCAGAATTGCATCCGTCGTCCCAAGCGCATAATGAGAAGCAGACGTGAATCCCACCGTGCCCACCTAGGTAGGACGATTCGATGGAAAGAGCGACCGGTTACGCTTACCGTTCTTGGTTGTTTACTGTGTCCATCAACATGAGGCTCAACTGGATGCATCATCTCTACAAGGTTGCCTGACGCACCCCTCCTCCGCATTCCTCTTTAGTTCCGTCTGCTGGTCTCGCCTCACGCCAGACGTATGAAATGGATGAGCTTGCCACCAATACTCTGAGCGCACTCAAGCGATCAAGTCTCCCCGCCGACCAGCAGCTAGCTGCCCTCAATGCCCTCAAGTCCACTATCAAGCATCAACGCGTAGCCGAATCCGCGCAGCCCATTGCACTAGAATGCATCCGCTTCGCCATCACATCCAAGACTAGCTCCCAGCTGGTGACCGCCGGCTTTTCGACCCTTTCGCATTTCATAAAACGCCTGACGCTTCAAGATCAAATTTCAAGCATCTTTGCACCTAGGGGAAACCTTATCCCTATCCTACTAGAAAAGCTAGGCGACCAGAAGGAAGCCCAAAGATCTGCTGCCAGTCAGTGCTTGTGCGATCTTTGGAGTGCAAAATCAAACGATATCGAGAATGCGATCCGTGAGAAGGCCATACAAAGCAACAATGCGCGCGCAAAGGAGGCCGGCATGCAGTGGGTCGCCAAGATGCACCGAGAGCAGAACCTCCCCTTCAGAAACTTTGTACCACCCATCGTCGAATGTCTCGATCATGCCGATGGCGCTGTCAGAGAATGCGCCAAGGCTGTTGTAGTTGATTTGTTCAAGTAGGTCATCTTTTCGTCTGTGGGTAGCTAGGCACTGCTGACATTCTCTAGGGAGGCTCCCAATCACGCGAAAGCTGATTTGAAACGCCAACTTATTGCATTTAACGTTCGGAAGTCGATCGCGTCCTATATCCTATCTCATCTTGAGATAGCAGCGCCCGCTGAACTGAGCGCGTCCGTAGCCTCATTGCCGCCACCTTCAGTGAAGCAGCCGTCCAGGCCACAGACACCTGCAGATGTTGCAGTCCGCGATGCATCTCCGAGCGAGCCATCCTTGCCCGCATCGGCCGATCTGAGCAACATAGAGCCTCTGTACGTGCATTCTCATCGAGAGCTAGACGATACTTTGCGCTCCATGCAGCCTTTCTTCGAAGGTAAAGAAGACGAGGGCAACTGGAGGCAGCGGGACACATCCGTCATGAAGTTGCGCCGACTTGCTCGTGGTAACGCCCCCGTGGATATGCACGTCCCTTTTCTCGCAGGCATCAAAAACATGCTCGACGGCATCTTGAAGGTGGTCAACTCTCTTCGAACGACCATGTCGACCAACGGATGTCAACTCGTGCAAGACCTGGCGCGCATCCTCGGGCCTTCAATCGATACCATGGTGGAGATTCTGCTCCAGAACTTGGTCAAGATGTGTGCTGCGACCAAAAACATTGCTGCGCAGAATGGCAACGTGACCGTGGATGTAATATTCTCTTCCGTTTCTTACAACGCAAGACTGATGCAACACATTTGGCTCGCTTGTCAAGACAAGAATGTCCAGCCTAGGCAGTTCGTACCTGGATGGCTAAAGACCATCCTCAAACATCACGCTCACAATAGAGGACAATTCGAGCATTCTGGTGGCTTAGACTTGACTGAGAAATGCATCAAGAAGGGACTTGCAGACGCAAACCCAAAAGTGCGTGAGAACATGAGGAGTGCATACTGGGCGTTCGCTGCCCTGTGGCCTGAGAAGGCGGCAGGAATCATGGACTCATTGGACGCAAAATCCAAAGGACTATTGCAGAAAGATCCCAGCAACCCCGATGCACCTAAAACTACAGTCTCTGCAACGACGAAGCCAACCTCGAAGCCTGCTGCTGCTCGACCGTCGCTCAGAGAGCAGATTGCAGCCCAGAGACAGGCAGCTTCGAAACGTTTACCTGACAGGCCCAACTCGGCCATGGCAACTTTAACCCCTGGAAAGCCTGGTCAAGGAAGCATGCACGCAGCTCGTACAGCATCGAATCTTTCAGCTTCAGGATCTGCATCTGTGAGACCAAGCAAGCCAAAATCAGCTGCTGGGGCATCGTCGTCAAGCACAGGTCAAGGCTCCTTGATGTCTGCGCCTATGAGAAGACCACGAAATCTCAACGTTGCTCGCCCAGCAACAGCTGATCCGTACGCGCAGAGAAATGCAGGTATACGAGCCGGCTCGCCTTCGTCTGGCATTCACAGTCCTGTGGACAGCCCGGCTCGGCCACTGAGTAAGAGCTCCATGTCAAGCATGCTCAACACCGGTCACGTCAAGTCGAACTCAACGACTGCTTTCAACGTGAACCGACCTAGCTCGAGAGGCTCTTCGGCGGCAGGAAGCCCGCGTACGAGCCCCCTGAAGACTCGGCCGCACACAATGCATATGGGTGGTCTGCAGGCTGTTGGGTCAACTTCGCCATCAGTGCTGCGTGGACAAGGCTCGGCTACTGCCAACAAAGTCGGCAACCGGACTCCCCAAAAGAGCCATACGTCCCCTCGTCACGAGCGGACAGGATCAGCACAATCACCTACTCTGGAACCAGTGGAAGAGGACAATCTCACCTTAGTTCTTCCATCTAAAAGCACGCAAGTCGAAGCTAACGGCAAAGAGAATCCAACAGTGTCTGGCAGGGACGAGGATGTTGCAGTATATGAAGATCCCGAGACTGATAATGGGCAGCAGCCCAATGGACATCTGGAAAAGTCGGTTCTCGAGGAGGTGCCTGCCAATACAAGTGCGCCACAAGCGTCGTCTATTGTGCTGGAGCCTCCAATCTCGCCTCCGTTGTCGGCTGTAGATGACGAGCAACCTCGCTCCGTGTCTCCAAGCAAGAAGATGGTAGGGCTTACGCCAGACCGCGGAGACTCGATGAAGAACCGCCGCCTGCTGGTCAGCGGCACAGAGAGGATCAAGGCAAAGTCGCTCGATGCTCATGGGTTTCGACGACTGCAGGAGCTCATCAAAAGTAGCTCTTCAGACCTTGCAGGGCCATTGGCGGAGTTGCTACGAGCGCTGTCTGCCTACGTGCAGAGCGCGAATGAGCCAGGGAGCAAAGCGAACAGTCTTCGATCACAGGCTCTCGCAACACTACGGGCGATTGTAGTGATTCATCGTCGAGAGGAGCCAGTACGACGCGAATACGCTTCGACGCTCTGCTCAATGGTCAGGGCGAAAGAGTACGCCGACAATGCCTCACACGTGTCCGGAGACATTGACCGCACGGCAGACGAAATCATCAAGCATGCGCACGAGCTAACAGATGACTGCATCAATACAGTGCTCAGTATTGTTGAGCGCAGCGACGAGCAGAAGAGCGTAGTCACTGGAGGACTCGGAATACTGACCAAGCTCATTGGCTCGGTGCAGTCTCGGGCAAAGAGCTTGAACGAGACACAGCGATCTCGGCTGGGAAGCATCGCGGTGAAGCTGCTCGACGATGTTGATGCGGATGTGCGCAAGGCCGACACGGAGTTGTGCCTGGCACTGCACGAAACATACGAAGAGGGAAGCAGAGAGGAGTTTTGGAAAGCATTAAAGGGCGCGCGAGAGACACAACTGAACTTGATTGCATACTACATCGCCCGGCGATCGCAGGCAGGAGTTTAGGCAGGGTGTTGTAAGGCATGTATGGTGTTTCGGGAGCTGGGCGAGTTATCATTGTAGCGGCGGCGTTCGGTCATGATTGGCATTATTGTAAAAGCGATTCTGGGGCCTCTTCTCTTTCTTCCTTTTGATTGAGACAAATTCAGTCTTGAAACATACAGTTATTGTTAGGGCTGTACTGCTGTCCGCATTCACCTTTTCAGTGGAGTTGAGCAACCATGGCGAAAGGCAACCAGATCGTCGGCAGGACGCAACAAGAAAAGAAAACGAATTCCCTGTCATGGGCATGCTGATGCCGTACTAGCATTTCGGAGGCGTCATGTGCTTTCACGCATTTTACCACTAGTCAGGAACTCGGCCACGGGAGATGTGGTCGCGAGCAGGGAAGCACTGGCAGCTCTCGAGGTGCAAGCCGAGACTAGTGACGTATGGTCAGGGATGCGCGTACAGCTTCTTACAGGCGGCGTTGTGTATCAGATGCTTGTGCAGGCCAGAGAGGAGGATCGAGTGGCATGGCAGGCATGAGTGGCTCGGGTGCGCGGCGACAGATGACAGAGTGGACGAGACTGTCCGTGTGTGTCTTCAGATGGAAAGCCCGGCAAGTTCGGAAAATAGCAGCAAAGTGGTCTTCTCCAATGATAGAACACTGTGCAGTGGTCTATCGCTGCTCCTGCGGCGTTCCTGAGTACCCATGTCACCCGCGCGAATCGCCTACGCGAATGCCTGGCCTGGACGGTCAGGCCGGGACGCCAATCAGGATAACGGCGGCGCTGTTGGATGGCACTTCGACGACGCTTGCAACGTCTCTGGAGAGCAGGTCGACGAGGGCCCTTGACTGCTTGGCGGGCTTGGGAAGCAGAGCAAGCCACGGCTGTATGTATGAAACGAGGGCGCGCGTTTCAGGCCGGTCGGTGTGCACTTCTCACGAGCATCGTGCATCAATTTCACCAGAAGCAGGAGCGACGCGCTGATAAATGAGGCGCTCCGATAGACTTCAGGTGAATGGCAGAGATGAACGAGCGGGCCTGGCTTGGTGACCCCTTCTCATTCGCGCCAAGCTAGCCGCAATCATCCATCACCTGCTGTACCTCTACCTACCACCTTCCACGCCCACCGACAACCCCCTCCAGCACTCCTGCCTCGACTGCTGCAGACTCCTGTCCTTTCCACCTCCCTACTCACCCAGTCCCTCCTTTCCACGCCTGCAAGCCAGCCCGCGTCCTCCTCTCAGACTGGGGCCCGCCTTTGATTGTATCGAGAAGGGGCGGGACATCCTGAGACAGACGCTGCGCATCTGATCCCTGTACCCGTTTCCCATTGCCCGCGTACACGAGGCCTCACACCCTGTGCCTCGCAATCACCCTGTCCTGCTCCTCTTGCCATCCCGCCGCCTTTGCGCAGGCTCGCCTCTACTGCTGACCACTTCACCCTCGTTGGATCAGAATTACCCCCTCCCGCCATGGCTGCTGCCGTCGATGCAGGTGCCGCCTTCAACGATGGCATTGACCAGGAGGACGCCGTCTTTCCATGCAAGGGCTGTGGCGAGGTACTGCTCCCCAACTCTAAAGTGATGACCGCCGGCTTCGATACTAAGATGCGACAGATTCTGGAGGAAGGCAAAGCGTTTGAATTAGGTACGTGACGCCCTCTCCCTTCCACCACCTCCTCTTCCTCCTCTCTACTCTTGTGCACCGTGGCTAACTCCTCCTGACCTACCTAGCTGGAAATCGATGGCACATTGACTGCTTCCGCTGTAATACCTGTCAGACTCTCCTCGATTCCGATGCGAACCTACTCCTCCTCGGCGATGGCTCCCTCATATGCAACAACTGCACGTATTCCTGCAGCGCTTGCGGAAACAAGATTGAAGATTTGGCCATTCTCACTGGTAATGAGGCCTTTTGCGCCTCGTGTTTCAAGTGCAGGAATTGCAAGCGCAAAATTGATAACCTCCGCTATGCGCGAACTTCACAGGGCATCTTTTGCATGACATGCCACGAGAGTCTCATGCAAAGACGCCGAGCGAAGGCTGCCGGCCGAAATAAGAATTCGGCCTCCACTTCCTCGCGTCGAGATGCCTCCGCCGCGTCTACTGGAAGTGGCTCCTACGAGAAGAGGCTCCCCGAACTACCCCCAAAGTCGCTGCCATCGCAAAGCGCCTTCAGTCCAGACGAATCTTCCCCGGCTTCCTCCCAAGGTGGCGCCTCCGCAAAGCAGAATGACTACCTGAGTTACAAGCACCAATCCCCGTCGTCCAACTACGATACTTCGAAAGGTCTGCCTCCCCTTCCTCACGAGCTCCCAAGGACTTCCTTGGGCAGAAATACCGACTCCCTGTTCAAAGACATTCTGGACTCTACTGACCTGGCAATAGAAAATCTTACGCTACCTTCGAGCACATATGCGGAATCCAGAGCCTCCAACTCCCACACGATCCCTGAAGAAACCTCTAATGATGAAGATTTTATGATACGTATGACTTTAGATACCGGTGATTCGAGGCAGACCCGACAAGCGCGCTCGGGCGCTTCTGAAGATCTCGGTGCAACACCATTTGACATATCCGCTGCTCGCACAGATTCGTCCGATCGTAAGACGTCTGACAATCGCCGCGCCGGGTACAGTCCCCACATTGCCTATCAGGAGAAGGAAAGACAATCCTCGTCCGACAAGGTCCGACGTTCCAATCCTGCCGCGACGCCTCTGTCGACTGCAACACCGTCACCTTCGGTTGGCAACTTTGATAGGTCTGCAACCACACCCGAAACCACTAGCGCTGACGATGAGTTTCAACTCCGAGAACCGCCAAGCCGAAGGAAGAGTGGGGACGCTAAGCAGGCATCGCAGACATCCATGTCGCTCTCTGGCCAGACAGAAGGTTCACCAGTGGCCCAGCAAAGCACACGCACTCTTTCGCCACCTCCTCGCCGCGACAATTATCAGCGATCGCCTTTGAGCACGTCCACTGAAGACGCACTTACCTCCGCCGATTTCCCTGCCCGCAGCGATTCCATATCCAAGGCAAAGAAGACGTCGCCAGTCGCGCCCGTGCCAAGGAAAGAGGTTCCGAGATCTGAAGTCGAGCTCGAAGTAGCCAGAGAAGAAGCGAAAAAGCAGCAGCAGCAGCAGACCCGCGAGAAGCCGACTGTAGCTTCGTCCCTCGGCAGCTCGGTCAATGCATCGCAGAGCACTCTGCGCGACTCGCCGGAAGAGCCACCTCGAAGTGCAAACAGGCCAGTATACGATGACAGCGACAAGTATCCGGAGTTCATGGCTCCTCGGATCGCGCCAACTCCTCCAGCGCTTTCCCAGAGACACAAGGCCAGCGAGTCAATGGGCAGTATCACCAGCGAGAACTTTCTCAGCGCCCGCGATGCCTCTTCGCCACAGCCACCTGAATATACCAGTGAGACCAACGAGAATCTAGGTCTCCTGCGGAAGATGTCAAAGATCACCGGAAAACATGGCCGAAGTCACAGCGACAAGATCGCGTCCTCTGCGATGCCGTCCCCTAAGTGGGGCAAGGGCTCTCGCAATGGCTCCGTTGACATTAGCAGTCCTCTGCTCAATGATCCGCGTGATGATGTCGCTTCGCTCCGCAGTAGACTTAAGCACTACGAAGCACGCATTGCGGAGCTTGAAGCGACCAATCATGCTCTCGAGGAGAAGGCCAGTGGGACAGAGGAAATTCGGCACGTCACTACTGAGATCCGAGAGAAACGAAGCACGGTCGAATTCCTCGAGTCCCAGCGCGAAATTACATTCAAAGAAATTGATGTCATCATGGAAGCTGTGAGTCGTCAAAAGTCAAAGGCTGACTTTAACTATCCAGCATTCAAGGAGAGTGTGATCAACGACTTACGAGAGTCACTGGAGAGACTCAAAGACCAATTCGAATCAAAGATTCGAGATCTTGTGCACCAAAAGGCTGACCTTACAACTGAAATCACAAACCTCATTCAGATGAAAGACAAGGGCTTTGCGGAGTATGAGACTCTGAGCAATCGTATCCGCGAGAACAATAATGTGCTGGCACGGCTCATGGAGACGAATAGGGACCTCATGGAAGCTGGTAGAGTCCCCACCAATGGCTCCAACGGCCTTGGCATTCAGATTGGTCACAGCCGCGACGCACGGTCAGAAGGTCTGATGGACCTGCGCACCAACTTCAAGGGCTCAGAAGTATCGTCTGGGACTACACTTGGACTTGATCAAGACGCGGAGACTCCGACCCTTGAAGGTGTACCGCAAGTTGTCAATCTCCGCAAAGGCCAACCCAAGAAATTCAACTGGGGCCGAGGTCGCGAGAAGATGACCAAAAACATTACAAAGGGCTTCCGTGGAGCGTTCGGTGGCAGTCAGCAAGGCCTTGAGCGCGATGGCCTGCAGGAGACCGCTCCATACAGCGCCATCCAAGCAGGCTCTCAGCCTAACATTGGCGATGCACCAATTGGCCAGACAAACTCCAAGAACTACCAGGCTGGTGCAAACAAAATCAGTGCTCCACTTGGTCCGTCAGTCACAGTTGCGACGGGCGGACTCTTTGGCGTCGATCTCACTCAGCGTTGCGAAAAAGAGGGTAATATGATTCCCGAGGTCGTCCTCCGCTGTGCCAGCGTCATCGATGAGCGTGGTCTAGACGTTGAAGGTATTTACCGCAAATCTGGAGCACAGCCAGACGTCATGAAACTCAAAACGCAGTTCGAGAGTGATGAGCACATTGAAATCGATCCTGAACTCGACATACATGCTATCGCTGGTTGTCTCAAGCAATATTTCAACAAGCTGCCAATTCCTCTCATTCCATGGGATTCATATGACCCTCTTTTGAATGCAGCAGGCATCGACAACGATGAACCTCGACGTGTCTACGAGTTGCGCAAAGTCGTCAACTCCCTGCCACAGTACCACCGCAACACTCTTGAGTTCCTTATTCACCATCTCAACAGTGTGGTTGCCAGGAACAAGATCAACCTAGTGAGTCACCTTTGCCCTTTGATGAACGCAAGATTTCCTGTGCTAACCTGCGTGATAGATGACAATCACCAACGTTGCCGTCTGTTTCGCACCAACAATCATGCGCCCTCGCCAGGTAAACCGCGAACTTTCAGACATGGAGATTCAGCGCAAGTCGGTCGAGCTATTGATCAGGCACGCCGAGAAACTCTTCCCGGAACGTGCATAAGGAGATGACTCTTGCTTACGAAGCAGCTACATCTTTCCCATCCGGCTAACGGCATTACAAAATACGACATCACGTCTTATCTTTGCAACTAGCATTTCTACTTCTGGCCGACTCCTTTGCACCTCCGCAGAGGGTGTATCAGAAATTGCCAAACTCCTCTCGCAAAGGAGTGGACCATTTGGCCTGCCGATTTTCATCATCTTCACTGGTCCCCTTTTTTCGCGATGCTTTCATGTTTGTGTCGCTTTTTCTAGTTTCTTCTGATACCCACAAGGCGGGCTACTAGCAGGTTGGCATGATCTCTGCCTGGAGTTGCGGATGATGGCGGAGTATGGTGTGCGGTGTGGCGCAGTGCGGCTTGATGTGGTAATTGATGGGTGTTGATGGAACGGGTAAATATTTGTTGATGGGAAGGTTAAGATTCTTTCAGCCTGGCCCTGTTCGTCTCGCGGAAATGTGTCGGTTCGCGTTCTGTTTCCGGGGCCGCTCGACAGGCTAGCAAAGGACGCGTTTGAGCTGAGCAGGGCAGGGCAGAGCAGAGCAGGCATGAACTCGTCATGCCATGTTGCTTGCTTGCTTGCTAGTTAGCTGCTAGCTGCTAGCTACTGACAGCGCTACTCCCACTATGCTGCATACTCGATGCCTGGTGCTAGATGCTGAATGACTAGTCAGCGGATGAGGCAAGGTAGATGAGTAGGTAGTTGTAGGAGAAACCAGGGTTAACTGTGAGAGTAGTACATGAACAGGCCTAGTCGCAGGCTATGAATTTATGAGAAAACTCACGTGTGCCTTTTTTTTTGTCCTTTTTCCTCTACTTTTCTGCGGCTTCGTTTCACTTCCTACCGTTCCTGTTGATCTTTTTGTTGATACTATGTCGTTGTCGGTCCTTGCAATGCTTGCATGAGGCATGGCGAGGCTGCATTATGCATACTAGGAGGTAGCATACCTAGATCAGGTATCTACCCGCAAATCTAACATCCATCAACCCTTGGAAGAGTTAAGACCGAAACCTTTGCACAATGCACAGGAACCTCCCGTCATTCTCACCCTCTACTTCGCAAATGACTCCCCCAATGAATACAAAGCAGCACAAACCAACAATTCCGGCCTGAATCCATAAACAGTAATCAAGTTAAATCACGTCAGATCAGATCGAATTAATCATGTTTACCAATCCTAGACTTTAGACTCATTGACAACAGAATGTCATTCATTATATAAATAAAGCATTACCCATTCGAAAGAATGAAAAGTAAAACGCCCACGCTAGATGCCAGGCAGAAAATACAAGCAAGACGGAGGACAAGCTCTTTGCCTCCTCAATTCCCTCACAGCAACTTCTCTACAACCCACGTCTTCTCGAAATCAGGGGGTATACCACTAATAGCCGTCTTAAATTTCTTGCCCTCGAACCGTGCGCCCTCAGTCGAGACGCCAAACGTTTGGCCCTGATACAGCTCCTCCAGTCGCCGAATCTCATCGTGCGCCAGTCCAAGCGAGTCCTGCGGGATCCAGATTTCGCACTTTGTGCCGCGGCGAATGGCTGGGTTGGTAAAGGCTTCGTCAATGAGCCAGTCGCGCTCGTCTTGGTTTAGGTTCTCTAGTTCGTCGTCGTAGCCGCCTACCACATCGCCAATGTGTGCGTAGTCGCTCTTTTCAAGGTCGGCCTTTTCGGCGTCGGAGAGCTTATTCTTTGCGTGGCGGTTGTGAAGCTCTCGCATCGAGTTTGTGTCAATTGAACCGGTTGTCCGGGCTCGTGTGTCGGATGTGGAGGGTCTGATTTCTGTCAACTCGACAGAGTTTGTGTCGTTTGTCGTTGATGATTTACTGTCATTGTCACTGTGTGATCGGACCTTCTCCGTCATGCTCTTCTCGTTGCGCATCTGAGCCGCTAGCTGCTTGTCTGCAATCACTGCGTCGTCTTCGAGTGTTATTGGAAGATAGTTGATGAGAGGCTGTGTTTTGAACCATAGCTGGGCGTGAAAGAGAATGGTGAAGGCTGCAACGGCAATCATGATTGAAGCCTGTGGTATACATGACTGCTCTGTTGTGTTGTAGTTGAGGAAGAACAAGCATATCAAGACAAGTTCCAGAAAGTAGATTCCAGTGAAGAGTTGGAAGACAGCCTTGGAGAACAGGAGACCTCCAGTGTCGACGTCATTCTTGAAAATATACAGACTGTTGTTCCGGAAGACGACGTAAAATAGTAGAAATTGGACCGTGCTGAACACAAGGACCAAGGGCGCGATGATGGAGTATATGATCCCAATGCAGGCCATGTTGGTATAGAGTGGGAACAGACTGCCCCAAAGATTCGAAGGACACCAAGTTCGATTGATGAACTCGCTCCTCGGTGTGTAGTTGAACATCTTCCGCCAGACAATGTACAGAAGTCGAGGGTTCTGAAGAAGGTTTGCAGCACTAATGGACAGACCTTGAAGAACAATGTACGAGAAGAAGAAGTTTGCAACCTTTGGTAGATTTCCAGCGAGGACGTGGGCGATACCATCGAAGGGATTGGAAAGGACAGCACTGATTGCGGTGAAAATACCAGCAGAGATCGAGATGACCAGGACAAGTTCGACGAAGATGAAGGTGAAGTACCATCCTGCGCAGGGAAATCGTTAGCCACACGCTCTCATGCCCAATTTCGTGAACGATCAAGCTGTTTCAAGCTGCTCCGGTACCGTTCTGAGAATCTTCACACGAGACATTGACGTACCTTGGAGCTGAAGCTCTCTTGTAGCATTTGTATTGGCACCTGTGAGTCCACACATCCAGCGGAACAACAAAGGCATCAACACGGTCAATAGAAGCTGCGTCAACACTGGTGGCAGAACACCCTGGATGGCTGAAATGGCCCACGAGGGCAGAGTGGTGATCCACCGCAGCCAGGATATCTTATCACCAGTGGTGCCAATCGTGGACAGGAAACCGACCACAGTCAGAGGCGCACCCCAGAGAAGGATGAGGCCGAAGAATACCACGATGAAGATGGTGATTCGAATCCACTCCGACCACCAGTGGATGTTAATGCTTCCCCATCGAACGTCGGCGGGAGCGATCTCCAGTAGGCGTGGCGACAACAGGGCCGCCTTGTGATGGATATTGCTCTGCACGGCCATATGAGCGGCAACTTGGGAGTTGAATTGAATGAAGGCGGAGGTTCCGGGTGGAAAGTCTTCGAGCTCCTTGTGCATCTTTTGTATCTTCTTCCCCAAACGGTCAATCTCCGAAGCACAATGGTCGATCTTGTCGACACTTTTCATCATTCCAAAGGGCCACGATAGCCAGAATGGCAAGAAGCGTAACCATCTTTGAGACCGAAACCTGGGAATATGCATCCGCGGGCGCTCGCTAGGCTTCACGTACTTCTTCCATAGGGGATCTCCCTCAGCATAGTGAAGGCCTCTCTCCGGCTTTTTCTTATGCTTCCGCTCAGCATTGCGCATCATGTCCATCAGCCCATACTCCAGCTCCCAGGCAAAATGGTTTCGGCGCGAGACGGCATTCTCGAGTCGAGTATAGTCACGGTTGAACCAAATCTTGCGAATGCCGTCAGGGAAGACGTCAAATAACTCATCCAGCTTCTGGACCGAGGCCAGCTCGGGGGGAATATTCTTCACGAGAATAGTGCGGGCAGACGAACGCAGGCGGTGTTGCGGGGAGACGAGATATCGCTGGCGCACTGATATGAAGTTCATCAACTCGTGGTATATCACGTAGCAGACGTAGATGATGAAGAGCACAGCCTAGATGCGTTCACGGCATGTTAGTGCAAGGGCCACGGTGAAATTTGGCATATATGGCGTTTGCTTACCAGTACCAAATGAGCCCAGTACCGCCCTTGGTTGGATGGGGTTATGTTCTGCCAGCCCAGCTGATCCAGACCAGTGATGTTTCCAGCGCTATTTCTGCCACCGACTCTATTCAGAGGGATCAAGATGGGAAGAATAATGAGCAGTGCTGGCAGGAAGATCTTCACCATCATCATGAGGTAGCGGGTGAAGAGATATGAGTCGATGCCGCATTTTGCAATCAGTTCCTCGTCCTTTGTGCTCAAGACAGTCAAGAGCCATTTGATAGGATTGGCGGAGGCGGCGTCGATCTTCTGACGGTCGGGAACAAGGTAGGTCTTTGGGTGGTAGATTTTGCGGAACCTTCGGCGACTTCTTATAATCTGGAAGGCAACGACCTGGACGGTGAAGAGGATGAAACCGGTGGAGAGGGAGATGAGGAATCTAGATCAAAAGTCAGACAGGGTGTGGTAGGTGTTGACGAAGCGAGACGAACTGTTTCCAGGAGACGCCAGCGGAGTCAGCGGCGGTGGGGTTCTGTGCAGTGTGTCAGTGACGGGGCGACCCTGGGCGCGTCGGGGCAGGTGGGACTGCAGGTGCTCCTTACGCTGACA
Organism: Taxillus chinensis; assembly: GCA_023512835.1. NCBI lineage: Eukaryota > Viridiplantae > Streptophyta > Magnoliopsida > Santalales > Loranthaceae > Taxillus > Taxillus chinensis. Next base: position 1,880 of record JAKCVP010000403.1, on the reverse strand, counting down.
TCGAAGATACTACTGGCGTTGACCATTGTGGAGGGATGCCTGGAGGCTCTTAGATAATGCTGGCGTAAGGAACCCTCATCCAGGCAAAGACGGAGAGGAGCGAGGTGTAGGGGAGGGAGTGTGGGTTGGGAATGAGTTGGAGGATGAAGTGTGCAAGTGAGGCTGTGGAGCGCTGGAAGGACGGGCAAGTCCCCCCAGGGTCTAAGTGTTAGTGCAATCTCGCCGCGGCGTCATCGGCCTACTCTATTCTAACCGCTCACGTCCTTTACCCGGCGTGGCTTGTGTGCTCCGCTGCACCTTCAAGACACTCTTGTCTGCAGATTGAGTCTGGCACTGTCGGGCTTACTTGGACCAGGTTCGTGGTTGTTCGGACTGTCTCGTGAGCATCAAGGTAGCAGATACAAGGTCAAGCCACTGAAGTCATTGTCCCGCATTGCCAAGAACAGTTCATTGGCTTACTTCCCACCTGTTTGCATGTTCATGGATGTTCATCGAGATGGCAGGTTCAGTGGCTATGTGTGAGAATAAGGGCTTTACATTGGTCATTAAGGTGCTTTCGTAGAAAACTCTGCTCTCAAGCAGTCACAAGCTAGGTAGTGGAGCCTAGGACATCCAATGTTCTCGCTTAAGACGCTCTGTCCAACGGACTCTTGGCCTCATCTATATAGACATACTCCCCAACGTCCGCTCTATGCTTGATCAGTCTCAAATCCAGTGTGCATGCGTCGACGAGACTCGACCTACTCCTTGACTCCCTTGCCAATCTCTTTCAGGAGCTCCTTCATCTCCTTCATTTCACGCTCAAGTCCAGCCATCTTCTTCGTCAGCGCGTCCGTCCTGACATCGGGACTGCTTTCGCGCACCCTGTCGCTCCACTCTTGATCATCTCGTTCCGGTGCGAAGTCCATCTGCTCCCACTCCTCCACTGTATCTTCATCTGCCTCGCCTCGCCGTCGGTTGTCTTTGATCTGCCAAGCACTCCGCTGCTCGAAGAACGCCGTGATGACTAGCAGAGGCGAGTATAGAAAGCCCATAACAACGTCGTTCATGCGCTCATACGTAGCCTTGCTGACCCACCATTCGAACGGTAGCACCAGAAACAACAGCTCCACGAGATTGAACGGCGCGATGAAGACATTCTCGTCTGGTGCGCGCACAAACTGTAGACACTTTTGAGAGAACAGTGCCATGTATTCGTCAATGGCGTTCTCCGTAATGTCCGAGTAGGCCGAGTTGTACAACGCCACGAGGATGTTGAGCAGAATGACCATGACCACAAACGTAAAGATGTAATACAGGATGATCCCGAATGGCGGTGCAAAGTTATCGAACCCAGAGAAGTCAGGCGAGCTCATGACTGTGTTTGCCATGGCTTGAAAGATGAATGATGTCGCATCGAGATTGCTGTCAGTCAGGTCCATGCCGATAAAGGCTTGGAAGAAGCCCACCAATACAAAGACAAGCAACGCAAAGAAGATCAAGCTCTCCTTCATCATTATTTTAACAACAACTAACATCGCACCGAAGAAGCGGAATGTGTCAAAGTACAGCATCAGTCGCATCCAGAACATGGGAGCTGTGAACGCAAGGAAGTTATATGAGAGCTGGTTGTACTGCTTGCGGCCATGGGTCGAGGTGTTGTGTGCTAATGCCACCATACGCGTGCCGAAACTAACGGTCATGAGGGCGTAAAGCGTCAAGTTGAAGACATTCCAGAAGCCCAAGTAGAATCGGCCGACCTTCCAAACCTTTGCCAGCTCGTCGCAGATGAAGCCGAGCGTGAATATGTAAAGCAGTGCTTCAACTGGATCAATATCACCTAGTGGATTGATGGTGTTGATGGCGCCAGTGTATAGACCAAGGTATATGAGCGAAAAGGT